>JAQBSW010002540.1:82500-101305 GCA_029291075.1 Eudiplozoon nipponicum | reverse complement strand
TACTACTACTACTACTACAACTACGACTACTGCTACTACTACTTCTTATAATAATAATAATAATAATAATAATAATAATAATAATAATAATAATAATAATAATAATAATAATAATAATAATAATAATAATAATAATAATAATAATAATAATAATAATAATAATAATAAATTAAAATATTATAATATTAATAATAATAATAATAATAATTTTTTTTAAATAATAATAATAAAGGCAAATTATATTTTTTTACGAAATGAAGTAACCCACGAAAATTCACACAGAGTATCTAAACGCGAACTAAAAATGTTGTCATCAGTATTGTCAATATTGCAAACTATCATTAAATGCAGTTTGAGTAGTAAAATTTAAATGAACAACGGTTTATCATGGAGCTCCGAAAATAATATACATTTTTTTGAAATGCGAGCTTTAATAAAATTCATTTTACCCTTCCTGTGATTTTGTACACACGAAGGGTACAATGAATATACATTTTGTAAAACTATTGCCATTTCCCTGTTTGTAACTGAAAGGGAAAATATTCGTTGTCCACATTGTATTGTCAAATAACTGTTAATTCGTGGTCTGATATTTTAAGAAAAGACAAACATAAAATATGATTTCCTATCATGGAAAGCATTAGCAGGATTAAACGATTTGTATACAATGGCATAAATGAGACGCGAAGAGTTCGCACATATCAAAGAAAAAAACGCATATAAACGATCATTCAATAGCATTTTAAAGAGAGAGAGATAGAGAGAAAGAGAGAGAGAGTTTTTGTTCGGCCAATAGAAACCATGACGCACTTTTCCAAAAAAACCTGTGATATCTACTCCAGTCTGTACTAGTGCTTGAATTAATCAGTGTGTGTGTATCTGTTTAATGCGTGTATCGACTTTGAATACCATACAAATTGAATTATTTTACGTGGAAATTCGAGACTATATTTTGGTTGATTTAAGTTCCTTGTATCGTACTGCCTCCTTTTAATTACGTTCTGATTTCTGCATCGGCTAATAGTCTATTTTCAATAATTGACTATTTACAACCCTCTACGACTTTTGGTATATTTCGATTTCTATGAACATAATGCTAATCATTATGAAATAAGCCAATATATTTGTGCAA
The DNA here is from genome assembly GCA_029291075.1 of Eudiplozoon nipponicum. Classification (NCBI taxonomy): domain Eukaryota; kingdom Metazoa; phylum Platyhelminthes; class Monogenea; order Mazocraeidea; family Diplozoidae; genus Eudiplozoon; species Eudiplozoon nipponicum. The sequence continues at coordinate 100,173 of JAQBSW010002540.1, read as the reverse complement.
TAAACATTTAAGATAGATTTGTGGTCGATTTTTAGTCGTGCTGCCTTGTGACTCAAGTGAACCTCCAATTTGTCTACACGTTTTGGGATGATTACTAAACGACTTTATATAAAAAATGTCTTAAATATCGTCGGTAATTTTGACTCCATTTATTGTGTTGACAGAGCTCAGAACTTTTTTCCGACTTCCGACCGTTTAAACGTTTTGATGCAAAATGGAATGTAATAAAAGTTTCTTCTACGAAATAGGTCGGTGTTAAAAGTTGGGTACAGTTAAGATAACTTTGTATTAATCTACCGTGTTTGTCATTATAATATGTTATCTTTTCGCCAAAAACTCACGGAGATTTACGCACAGATATCTCTTCAAAGTTTCGACGTCTAACCAGCTACATTTCTTTGCTGTGAATAATTATATATTTATAGGTGAACTATTGCCTCTCACCGATTCTATGACTAAAGCAGTTTCTGTCTAACCATGTGGATGCTCTATCGGTCTATAGTTACGCAGCTGCATAATTTCATCTTTTCTGTTGATAACCCTTGGAAAAATTTTCACTTAATTTGGAATTAAATTATATATATGTACATAAATATTACAATTACAGTCAGTCGTTGAACGAAGTCAACCTTATTCCATATGTCGGATAAATGAGATTTTCCTCGGCACATCCAATTTGCTAGGCTGACAGTGAAAATTCGTCGTCTATCTATTAAATGGCTATCAAACAAAATCATATGACTGTCTCGGAAAGCTTTGTAATGTCAAATCCTTCGTTGATTTCAGAACAACATATCTCATTAAGGACAGGCAGTGAATTACCTTTGACAACTTTGGCCCACGAGAATTTATCACAAGAGCAAATACATTTACACAATGATGATAGAGCATGTTACTCGGGTATAAAGTTAACCAATGAACCAGAATCAAATTATGATCAAACGATGCTCCTAACTCCATCTTCAAATACCTGCTCCTCATCTATTCTTTCACTATCCTCGTCATCATCTTGCTCTTCGTCTTTTTCATACACAGAGTCATCGAATTTAAATATCTCTTCACCGGGCTTGTATGTGTCAACTGTAACATCGAGTACAAGTGATGCAATAATCAGTAAATCTCACGAAGACATGCCATTGCATGTCAAATATGTTTACGATAGCGCAACACCAGCTGAGGTATTTCCAATATTCTCGTCTAAAACCACTGCAGAAAACTTAACATCCGAGCACTATTCAACATTTGAATTTGTCAATTTTTCACCCAATGCGACAGTCAACACCCAGCTCTCGATCGATGGTTCGATTCAACAAAATCGAGAGTTTTCAATAACTACCCATTCTGCGTCTAATTTTTCAGATAATTATTCAGTGATAGTCGATTCTCAGAAGAGCCAAAAATATTTTTACCACCCTGCAAACCATCAGAGACTTAACAATGTGTCACCCGACCTACCGCGCACTTCGGCTCAAATGGATTTTCTTCAACAAAGTAATGAACAATCAGACAACTTCTTGCATTCGAAAATTGATTTTTCTGGTCCCGACACCACGGAAATACCTGAAGACGAGATAAGCTATCCTCGTCTTCGAATGAATTACTATATTAATGAAGTTAATGGTGTTTCTTCTGTCTACCGTAATAGTGTTGATTATAGCACTAATGATGTTGAACAGTTTGACAAAAACAATTTAATTCCATTCCACTGTGCAGGTGAAAATTTTAGGACGACAAAGTCTTCTAATCTAAAACAGACGGATAATGCTCAAACTTACAACGAATTCGAATCTGCTCCAGATCGTGAATACTGTCAGCAGGTGAACAAACATTGTACGAAACGCAACGAGGAGTCGTTTGGACTTGCTGAAAATAGTCTATCAATTCTGCCAATAAATGAAACAGCAAGCCATAATAGGCACTATTATCATGACAATAATGAAAGCCATCAGTATGCTCTTCATCCGGATTTCTCAATGTGGACAGATAGCAAACCGTGTGATGGAGGTCATTACACCAATAGCGATCAAATATGCGAGTCAAATAAAGACACCAGAATTTCAACGGATAGTATAAGTTATGAATACGACACTAATTATTATTCGTATCTGTATAACCGTCAATTTGAACATATGTCTTGCAAATCCCCTTTAACTCAGTCCACGTCTGCATTCCCAAATGAGAAACGTAATGGAATTACCTCAAACTTACTGTTGGCATCAGCTCTTGAAGCACAGACATTTGTGCATTCTGAGACATCCATCACCCTACCACAGGCGATATGTTCCTCCTCACCTGTACACTTACCGCCAAATGAGTCACAGAATCTCAATACTTCCATTTTTCAAACTCAACACAATATGTATAATAAAACCGAGAAAGTAGAAAGACAGAAGAAGAAAATAAAAAAAAACAAGCAGTGCAAAAAAACATTATCGGAGGTGGAGAATGTAAAAAAATTAAAAGCAAAGAAGAATGAAACCAGAAGAATATGTTATAATCCTCGACTGAAGCAGGAAAACGGAGAATGCGATAGAAGAAACCTTCCCAAAATTAAGAAAGTATTCTCGTCATGCAGCATGCCTTTAGTCAACTCCAATTGTGCAAGGAAACGCTCGATCATTCCATTTGCCAGAGGCAAGATAGAACCTTCAAAAGAAGATAAGCAGAGAATTTATCGAGATGTAAATGATCAAGATGATGCATACAGTAATAAAAATGAAGAAAATGTGAGACTACGTTCTACTGAAGTGTCTATTAGACTGAAAGCAGCCGGGATTCATAGTGCTATGGAAGGAGTAGATCAACATTATGTTGGAACTGGAAACGATTCTAACGAATTCGGTTATTTGTATGCTACTTTAGTGGACGAACAGGCTTTGTTGAAAAGTATGACTAATGACCGGCAAATTGAGGAAAATGATTTCGCAAAAGATCAGGAGTCAACAAGAAGGCACCATGGCTCTGAAAAACTCACAGAAACTGCGCGCTGTTTAAAGCAAATTTTAGATAACCAATCAAAAATTGCAAATGGATTACAAGAAATGACAAAAAAAACATTAATTTCAGATGACCTGAACATAGGTTACGATTGCGAATCGTTAAACGTATCTTCGAAGGGGGAACGTAGGACAGACACTTTGGTTGATGGTAATATCAGTATTACAAACAAGAGTACTCGTGAAAATGCTGGCAATAAAACAAAAGATTATGCTCAAAATGGAAAGAAAACTGCTGACGCAGTATTTGGGACACATTCACCTAACAGTTCAACAAAGATGGCATTTACGAATTGCGACGTCATGCCAATGAAAGTGTCAACTAAATTTAGTCAGACTAAATCTTCGTTGTCTCACAACCTGTTTACTTCTATTTCTTCTGCTAATACTGACAGATTAACGTCCGGACAAATAAGGCCCATTAATTCTTCACAGACAGGTGGTGGTGGGCGTGAGAACATTTACACGGATTGTATATTGGACAATTCTAATTCTCATAACCCTAACCACTCGATGTTATCATTGTGTCAAGATAGAGTAGAACAATACTTTGCGTCTCAGGAGCCTTTCCATCGGCTAAGTGATGTGCAACAGTCTGGAAGTAAACCAAGGCAAGCAAACCCAACTGTGTCACCCAGTTCTGCGACTCATACTATAGCTAATGCCAGAAATACCGGGTTGGAGGCTTTTAATGCACGTGACACTGTCAGCACTGCAACTGCTGAAAAGAACAAGTATAACAATGGTAGAGCGGCACTCGTCACAACAAATGGAGACAATTTTGCCCAATTGAACTGTGCAACAGCGAGCGAAGGAAAGCAAATTCTTTTTAAATGGATGCAGATCAAACGCCAGCAGCCTCGGTCCAATGTGCAGACAACCGCTTCTGTACAAGCTCAACAGGTGAAACCAGTTCAGACGCAAACATGCTGTAAGTCTCGGACAATATTTGGAAGTGCGTTACGCAGTGTACCGCGTCATAATTATAATTGATACGTCTGTCGAGCATGCGTAAATGGTGTACACTTGGTATGGTAATTCTGCGTACCGCAATCTATTCATCACATCTTGGAGTACGATATATTTTGTCATTGCTAATTGAAGAGCACACGGTGTTGTAGATTGGAAAGAATGTTTCGGTTCTTTATTAGTAGGATCACAATTCTGACGATGATCCTAGAATGATGGATCGAAACGTTGTTACCAAACCAGCGACACCGTGTGTCCCTGAAGTGCAAGTGTCTGATTAAATCTTGCTTTAATTTTGGATGGTTATATTGCGGTCTTTCGATCCGCAATATCAAGTGTGCACTATTAACTCACTGTCGACAGAATTGACAATTATAAATGCGACAAATCAGATATCAAATGCGATCCCATGCTAGGACTGCGTGATTCAAAGATTAGACTAGAATTTATTCAGATTCTTTTTGTCTGAAAATTAAAGTGTGAACCAATTCATGGTGATTTGCTTGAATAAACTGTTTCTCTAGTACTTTATCTCTAATGTGCATATGTATAACTTTCGTTTCTTCTGATGATTTAAATTCAAATTCATAACCATTTACTAAATTCACTTAAGATATATATATATATATATATATATATATATATATATATATATATATATATATATATATAGATATAAACATAATAGAGAGCCACTTCTATTTATATGTAAAACATATGATAGGAATTGATTACATGTAAATCGATATTAATAGTATAATCCATAACATAACATACGCTTCTTTAAATGAAGTTTGTGAGCTTAAATAAACACCAACTCCATTGTATTTAACCAGTCTTCGAAAAACATAACAAAACTACCGTCAGTCGCATGTACTGACGCGTTTCGACCTTCCATGATCATCATCAGAGTAAAACGGCAAACTGACTATCGAGAATCAAACGCAATGATTATATATATATATATATATATATATATATATATATATATATATATATATATATATATATATATGGACCGCATATCTAATTTTTCTTTCACCATATATGCTTTGCGGTTTGCTCCTCGCTTGGCAGTTTGCCGTCGTACTCTGATGATGATCATGGCACGTCGAAGCGCGTCAGTACTTATGACTGACGGTAGTTTTGTTACGTTGTTCAACGACTGGTTAAATGCAATGAAATCGGTATTTACTTCAAGCTCGCAAACTTGATTTAAAGTTTTGTTTCCACCACCCGCGCAATCAATTATTGTTTAGTTGTATAACATACGATAGAAAAAGCAATATATGCAATCAAAACTCTGCCATTAGTCTAAAAGTCATTATCACATTCCAAGTGGCTTGGTGTCTGTTGTATAATGACAGGACGGAATTGGCTGTTTCCAAATTTATTACTTTATAGATTACAAATAGGTTTCATATGAAATGAGGGTTAATCAAATCCATAAGTTGATATATGACTTCAGATAACGAATTATATGTGGCATGGATAACGAAGTTGATAGACTCAGAATCTGAGCAAATGTACCCGGTGTCGAGTCGCGTCCGCAGTAAATTCTTTGCTTTACCAGTGCAGTTTCACAAAAAAGGAGAAGTAGGACTACTGGTTAACCATATCTTTGCTGCATGATGCACAGTTTAATTTATACTATAAATAAAAATATAATACAAATCCTGCAATTACAAATCAATTTAATATCCCTTTCCCAAATTTCATTGCTTCTGTCGTTGAATTACACACCGAAGGTGGCTATTTAATAGTCCAGGTCTTCTGAGACTCTAAAACTGTTACAAGTGAAAGAAAGACTTGCCAAAAAATTAGTTGTTATATGGTTTAAAATTGCATGTAGTGTATGCCACAGGTCGTGAATGCGATAGAGGCCCTGACTCCGAAGAAATTGTGCACCGGTTCGAGTCCAATCCGCGGTAAATTCAAGACAGTGGTCAGTAATCGTGGTGGTTTCAAGTCTGCAAACTAGATATTCATTACTTAAATCAGGGTTGCGATCCTGATTCATACACGTGACCCATTATGCACATACATTTGTCAGAATAAACTAATTATTGTATAGTGTAAAAAAGGCAATTTATCCAGTATTATAATCAAGATCTCAACCTTGATTATAATAATTGTTATCACCGCCCGCGCAACCAGCGTTCGTTTAATTTATCCAGTAGACCGGTTTCGTCCTTATTGCCTTTTACACTCTATAAAATACTTAGCCTTTATTGAAAAATGTATGTACATAATTGGTCAGGTGTATATATCATGATCGCAACCTTGATTATATTAATAGTCAACTTGTCTGGCCTATTCCAATGAAAGTACTTGTATGCTTTCCAAGTATCATGTTTAACTGTTCTTAGTTATGCGAACCTAGTAACAAATTAGTTCAGTTGTGACCAGAAGGATAAACCAAAAGCAGCATGAACGGAAAGTATAATCTCATGCACATTCGTTTCGTGCTTACTGGCGACTCATCAGTAGGAGCCGGTATTACGCTCTTTAACCACTATATATTTGGTAGAAGAATGTGGAATAATAGGACGGTACAATCTCCTAGACGAATGTGTAAACCTGTAATAGTGAAGCTAACATAATCTAAGTCAACGACTATGCGACTTCAATGCTAACTCACACTATATAATATATATACCGAGTCTGTAAAGGATACTAACCCTATGGCTATTGTGTTAGTAACTGATACCTTTTTTGAAATCGATGAGTACCGGATACTAACACGATGGTTTTCAAGTCGGTACATGATACCAACCTGATGGATATAAATATATGCTAAAGTTTACCCAAATTGAGAATTACAACAATTTCCGAACACCTGTTACTCCAGTTAAACCATACACTCTGGCCTTCATCGATATCAGTTATCACATTTCGCGGTAAGCATGACATCATTCAATTCAATATATTACAGTCAAATACTGTTTGTCGCGAAGAGCTAATATATATGCAAGTATGTATTAGGTTTTGCGAACCTACCGTCCTATTATTCCACATTGCTTGACCAAATACATAGTGGTTAAAGGGCGTAATACCGGCTCCTACTGATGAGTCGCCAGTAAGCACGAAACGAATGTGCATGAGATTATACTTTCGTTCATGCTGCCTTTGGTTTATCCTTCTGGTCACAACTGAACTAATTTGTTACTAGGTTCGCAAAACCTAAAACATACTTGCATATATATTAGTTCTTCGCAACAAACAGTATTTAACTGTAATATATTGAATTGAATGATGTCATACTTACCGCGAAATGTGATAACTGATATCGATGAAGGCCAGAGTGTATGGTTTAACTGGAGTAACAGGTGTTCGGAAATTGTTGTAATTCTCAATTTAGGTGAACTTTAGCCTAAATTTATATCCATCAGGTTGGTATCATGTACCGACTCGGAAACCATAGTGTTAGTATCGGTACTTCATCGATTTCAAAAAAGGTATCAGTTACTAACACAATAGCCATAGTGTTAATTATCATTTACCAGATAAAGGTATATATATTATATAGTGTGAGTTAGCATTGAAGTCGCATTGTCGTTGACTTTAGATTATGTTAGCTTCACTATTACAGGTTTACATTCGTCTGGAGATTGTACCGTCTATTATTCCACATTCTTCTACCAAATATATAGTGGTTAAGGAGCGTAATACCGGCTCCTACTGATGAGTCGCCAGTAAGCACGAAACGAATGTGCATGAGATTATACTTTCCGTTCATGTTGCCTTTGGTTTATCCTTCTGGTCACAACTGAACTAATTTGTTACTAGGTTCGCAAAACCTAATACATACTTGCATATATGTTAGTTCTTCGCAACAAACAGTATTTAACTGTTCTTAGTTATGTTTCATCTTTTTTAATCATTTTGGACTAATAATTATATTATTGTGTACCTTGACGTTGCGCTAAAGGGACAAATTAAATTTCAACATAACGAAATACGGTATATGTAAAGGCTAATTTTTGAAATGATAGCAATCAAAGTTTTGGCATTTAAATTGAAAAGCACAATTAAATTATTCTGTATTTCTTAACATTTAAACATAATTATCTTAATGAAGCTATTGTAGTTTCTTTTTGGCATGGATCAACCAACTTTTTAATTAATAAAATATGTTTTGTTTCGCTTGGAAGTATTTTCACACTTCATCGTTTAGTAAATTTATAATTAGAATTGTAATGGAAACCTCATCAGATTGTGTAAACTATAGCGTATTTAAATTGAACTTAGCAAGTAATTAAAGTAAAGTTGATAATAATCCGATTAAATGTTAATGAATACTGATTTAAATGAATTTTTTTAAAGTCAGGGGAAGTTTTGTGGTTTTTACGACACTTTGGTTTAATATGTAAAATAGTACACAAATAATTATACACAAAATGACTATCCTAATTCTGGGGTTAGGAAAGATGTAGAAAACCGAAAGAGAAAACCGAAAGAGAAAACTAAAACTGTCCTTCGAAATGATTATATGAAAATTTATGATGATGAAAAATGTCAGGATCTTTCAAATCTTGGCCTCCTATCGCCCAGTGTAAGGTAGTTTCAAATATTTTTAAAGTAATAATTTACCGAGATATTCTACTGTCAATTGACTTATCTTTAGTCTAATTTCCATTTATTGAAAATAGTTAGAGGACGTTTAATTTAGTTGTGCATGTCACACGTAATAACAGCTTTGTTCAAATGTGACTAAGGTTAGACATTATTCCGTGGAAATGAAAAGTCTAACACATTTGACAATAATAGAATCAATTATCTTACTAACCTGATAGCCTAAACCCAGCACGATGCGTCAGACTGACTGTGTAGTTAGCCAAGTACGATGCAACAAGTGAATGTGAAATTTCCCAAATGTGATTCAATTTATTTAGTATTGATTTCAGCTTGACTTATGTGCGGTTGGCATTGTTTTAATTGAGTTTTACGAGTTATTAGGCCAAAAACTAGTATTTTAAAACATTTATTTCGAGAAAAGGATTTAACTTATTAGCTGGTTCCCGTTTTTCATAACAAGTTGAATCTCCGCGATTTGCGTTCCCGGATTGGCGCTTTTTACTGTCCGTTTTATGAAAATCCGGTTGATCCCCATTTCCAAGTGCGCATCCGTTTCCTCTTCGTTCAAGCTGGGTGCGGATTCGTCCCTTTCTTCCGAAGGCTTCAACATCGTTCATTATAACCACTGGAAATAAAGTCCGTGCTAATCTTCGTTGATTGGCTACGTTTCGGTTTGGACTTTCCAAACCATCCTCAAGCCTCTATTCGAACGTACACAGGAAGATTCTTACAAGAGCAGATTTAAATCTGCTTAATCTGCTCTTCCTGTGTACGTGTGATTATAAGCCTGAGAATGGTTTGGCAAAGTCCAAACTGAAACGTCGCCAGTCAACGAAGATTAGATCGGACCTCATTTACAGTGGCTAGTATGATCAATTTTGAATCCTTCGGAAGAAAGGGACGAATCTGCACCCAGCCTGGAAATGGGAATCAATCGGATCTTTGCTGATAGTGCAAAGCGGCAACTGGCGAGGGCAAATCGCCGAGATTCATCATATGAAGCTCGTACTACATAATCTTTCCAAGGCTAATTGTGTAACAAGTATAACCTGTCCGGACTGCAATTCAAAAGTGGCTTAATTTGTGCGTTTACTTGAGTCTATCATCAAAATATTAGTACATCACGGTATTCAAAATTGATTTCCATTTAAACCTATCGCCTAAGACGTCGGTGTAATGAGAACATCGGCTATTCACATTCAAGTCACTCCTTCCGTCATTCAGCATGTATTCATTTAATTTTTATATTCGTGGTTTTAAGGAGCCAAAATATTTTCATCTATGTATTAAGTGTGGTGTGCCTAGTACTGGGTTAGTTTATTTTTGCCTGAAAGTATATGCCAAGGTTCGCATACAAAATGTGTAATCAAATTGGCTCACGCGTTTATTGCTTATTGGCCACTCTTAAGAAAAATGGCGATACTGTGATTCAAACCCAGTAAACAGCCAGATACTGTTTTCGGCGAAGAACTAATATATATATATATATATATATATATATATATATATAAAATTGGTTCAGTTGTGACCAGAAGGATAAACCAAAGACAACATGAACAGGAAGTATAATCTTAAGTGCATATTCCTTTCGTGCTCACTGGCGACGCATCAGTAGGAGCCGGTATCACGCTCTTTATCCATTATATATTTTGATGAGGATAATAGGGCGGTGCCGTCCAATTATCCATAGTCGCAAACTAATTACGATCAGCCAGTAAGTACTAACCGCATGCGTCCACGGTGTTGTACTTATTGTTAAAGCGGAGATTGGAAGCACCGTTCTCGTTCTAGAAAGCATAACTTTTTCTTTTAAATGTTGACAAAATTTCAGAATTGCATCGACCGAACTTCATTTAATTACAGATAACAGTTTTGGTGACTATTTTATTCTTATTTAACTGTCACCTCAGCTGTCATTCAGCAAATGTCAATTTTCATGCCTCCAGTCTATGTAGGTGTGTTTGAAAGACGTAAGTTCATTTCATTCTAACGTTTACCTACGAAGCTAACTGAGTTTCTAAACCAATTTAAAAGATTGTTGAATGAGCAAAACTCAACCCTTTGACTAACGAAAAGAAAACCAGACTTTAGTCGAAAAGATAGCATTTTCGAAGCAAATTAATGATATCAAGCCAATTACAATGATTTACTAGCATCATTAAATAAGCACCGTAAGTTTTGTGCAAGAAGAACACAAAATCAAAACAAGCAGGCAAATTATTTATAGTAAAATATTGGACACATGCATTTATTTATGTTAACATATCAACTTTTTAATAGTGCTTAATTCCACCAATGTGTTCATCAAATAGTTTCGTTTTAATAAAGGTTGCGAACTTGATATAAACACCTTACCCATTAAGTACTTACATATGTCAGTATAAACTAAGAATTGTATGTTGTAGAAAAGGAGATTCATCCAATAGACCGGTTTCGTCCTTATCGGGAACTCATCACGAACTGTCCAGAATTTGCCGCGGACAGGGCTCGAACCTGGACACGTCGGTTTCGGAATCTGTTGTCCCAACCACCGAGCCACCTTGTTGCATACTTCACACAAATAATATTTCTTGGTTAAAATTTCCTTTAGGTGGAACTTATATGGCCTACCTTTAGATTTAAGATTCAACTAATCACTCTCACTCTTTTATTATAGAACAAATACGGCGTTAAAGGAATGTCGTTGTTGCGATACTGAATTAATTGAAATTACCTGATCTGCGTTTTGACTAACGCAGCTTTCATTGTTCCAGTAATTTTATTTTTCATAATATTTCGATCTACATTACCGTAGATCTACGGTAATGTAGATCGAAATATTATGAAAAAAGAAAATTACTGGAACAATGAAAGCTGCGTTAGTCAAAACGCAGATCAGGTAAATACGGCATTACTTGGGGACGAAGTATTGAATTGAACATTTATATAATTAAATGAACATTTGTTGTACTGGCGGTAACCAATATAACTTTGATTGGAAATTACTGAATCAATGATAATTCACATTTTTGTATTAAGGAGTGTTAATAAAAGGACGATTGTGTAAGCATGCAAAAGAATATCAACTCCAAATCTTGGTAATCTTAACGTTGGCTTTTGTTATCCCACATGCACCTATGTTAAGTTTCGAATTCAAAAATGAAAATTTAATTAGTTTATCTTCGATATCTTTCTCGAAATATATATTAAATTAGCATATAATTATCTACGAACTAAAAATTTTACTTCACGGTAAGTAAGTGTCCATGGGTTACTGGTAAATACCTATTTCAAATATCATACGCATGCTTATTTCCGTAATAGCAATTAGTCAAATTAAAAGTTGTAGACTGATATTTATTATCACACTGAAATGAAGTTGGAATTTTTAATCTATTGAATATCTGGGTCATAAGCTAATTATTTTAAAAGTTACGTCCCATTTCACAATGCTCTGAATTACGTAACCAGTCCTTAATAATGCACTAACTAACAAAGCATGTAGTATTTCGGCTAACTCATAAATTCACTCAATGCCTCAATCCGTCCATCAATTACGGATTTGATTTCTCCCAAACTCATTTACTGCACACTAAATTTATTATCTCATTCACTCAACCTCTCACGCAGTCAATCAGTCACTCATACACACACACACACACACAATTATCTAATCAAATACTCACTAATTCAACTACACATTGACGCATACACACAAAACATCACTTATGTAAACCACAGACATAGTCACTCATTGATTTATTTCTTTCTTCCCTCACAATACACATCCATGCACTCTATTTCACACGCCACACTTACTTAGTAACTAATTTACCTAGTCAAACATTTTTCCAATCCATAATTAAAAACGCAATAACTTTCACACTCACGTCTCTGCCGTCGTACTCTGTTGACGACCATGGAAGGTCGAAATGCGTCAGTGCGGGCGACTGGCGGTATTTTTGCTATGTTGTTCGACGATTGGTTAAATACATTGAGATTGGTGTTTACTTCAACTTCGCAAACTTGATTTAAAGAATTGTTACCAAAACTCGCGCAATCAATTAACAGTTAATAAAATCACTCACATGCTATATTGCAAAAGCTGCACACACTTAATCCTTCACTCATAAACTCAATAATTCACCCATTCGTCCATAAACGCACTAAGCCTCTAATTCGCTAACAAACTCAATCAAGCACTCATACATTCCACCAATCCCATGCTGACTCATGTACTTATTCAATCAATTACAGGATCAAAAGATCGAAACGCGTCATTGCGTTGCGGCTGGCGGTAGTTTTGTTATGTAGTTCGACAACCGGTTAAATACAATGGGATTGGTGTTTATTTCAAGCTCGCAAACTTGATTTAAAGAATTATTACCACCACACGCGCAATCAATTATTATTTAATTGTATTGCCTATGTATTTATATGTGGCGAAGGCTGCAAACAGTTAATGTTCGTAAATGCATAGAAATTGTGCAGCCAACATTTCCAGTCAAGTTCAATGTATGCGAGACTGCTAGAGGTGAAAGCCGCATATCTAAATTTGATTTCCATATATATTCAATGCGGTTTGATCCTCGATAGTCAGTTCGCCGTCGTACTCGGATGATGATCAGGGAAGGTCGAAACGCGTCAGTGTGTTGCGGCTGGCGGTAGTTTTGTTATATTGCTGGACGACTGGTTAAATGCAATGGGATTGGTTTTTGCTTCAAGCTCGAAAACTTGATTTAAAGCATTATAGGATTATTCACTTTTCTATAGCCCAGCAAATCATTCAAGCACCTATTTAATTTTTAGCTAATTCACGCACACACCAGCTCATTCGTTCACTCAATCATCATATATATTTAAACGAACATTGGTTGCGCGGGCTGTGATAACATTTACTATAATCAAGGTTGCGATCTGGATATAAACACCTGACCCATTAAGTACTTATGTATGTCAGTATAAACTAAGAATTATATAATGTAGAAAAGGCAATTCATCCAGTAGGCCGGTTTCGTCTTTATTGGGAATTCATCATGTACTGACAAGAATTTGCCGCGGACAGGGCTCGAACGTTGGCATTTCTGCTTCGGAATCTGGTGTTCTAACCACTGAGACACCCTGCCGCGGAAAATTCCCAATAAGGGCGAAACCGCTCTACTGGATGAATTGGCTTTTCTACACTATACAATTCTTAGTTTTTTCTGACAAAATGTAAGTACTTAATGGATCAGTTGTTTATATCGTATTCGAAACCTCGATTATAGTAAGTGTTATCACCGCCCGCGCAACCAATGTTCGTTTATTTCCCATTCATTTCTTTTATCAGTCACACGCTTATATGGTACTTAGAATAGTTTACCTAATAATTTACTGTTTCAGTTACCTATTCAAACATTAATTTAAAAATTCAATCATTTTCACATTCATTTCCCTGCTATTTCAAATAAAATATCACTTCATCCAGCACCTTTAAAATAGAGCAAATGTAATCACCTAACACGTCATTCATCAGCATAATCACTCATAAATTTGATGAATGAATCACTAGCTAGATCAAACACTTATTAAAATCCTCACAAATTCATTCACAATTTCGTTCTATCACTCAATCGGTAACCCATTTACTTTCTTCATAATTTACTCAAACACAAACTAATTGATATATTGAAATTACCTGATCTGCGTTTTGACTAACGCAGCTTTCATTGTTCCAGTAATTTTCTTTTACCAAGATATTTGGGCCCATCTTACCGTAGGCCTTCATCAGTTGCATCTCACGAAACAAAACGCAGATCAGGTAATTTCAATTAATTCAGTACCGCACAAAAAACATTCCTTCAAGAAATTTACTGGAACAATGAAAGCTGCGTTAGTCAAAACGCAGATCAGGTAATTTTAAATGAAGCAAGTGTTTTATTTCCTCTAGTCATAATATTTATATACCTCAGACTGATCTTTCATTAGATATTCGCGTGTCACATGTGTGTGTGCATTTTTCATAACCGTTGTTTTCATCTAACTAATTTCGACCAGAGTGGCTGAATAATAATTTATCAATTGCATGCAATAACTATTCGTTTTTTTACACACTCAATGTAAATGACGTAACTGAGATGGGGGAGACCCATAATTCAGAAACACTTGTCATAAAAACATGCCATGAGTGATAAAACCAGAAGTCCGAAAGACTAATGCACATGTTAAATTACAATTTAAACCACTAGGTTCTACTCAAGATAGAGAAGTTAATAACAGTTAATGGCGCACGCCACGCATGTGCGTGTGTATGTGTATGCATAACTATTTTGATACACATGTACGTATATCTAAATGAAATTTTGTAGACTATATTCATAACAATTGTTTATTCATTTCTTGAATAAAAACCCACTAATTAGTCAATTTTAATCTGATGTTCTTAATCTTTTACTGGAGCTTGCTTCAATTACCAATTCATGCAATCGCATTTTCCTTCCATTAGCTAGTGCGGTATTCCAAATCGGACCTAAAGATTTTTCAACACCTGTTTCATTCATAATATTGTATCTAGATTTAATTTCTATATATTCCCTAATCAATCTCGTCACCCTATTACGACTACATATTGCTATGCGTTTGCATTCCTCCCAGTTGATAGTATGCCCAGTCTGACGAGCAAGATCTGATTTAGCAATATGTCCATACTTACACGCAGTTTTATGTTCACCTCTTCTTACTTTGATTGGACGCATGGTCTCACCAACGTACTTGAGACTACAATCATTGCATGGGATCTCATACACTCCTGAAGTGTCTAAGGGTTCAATCTTTTCTTTTTGGTTAGGGAGTATAGTGTCTAGTGTAAGGGGCTGTTTTAAAACGGTCCTTATATTGTATTTTAAAGCTACTGATTTCAATTTCCTACTTAATATAGAGTCCGGTAATACCATGACCTTCCGCTCTTCCTTCTCCTTATCCGCTTTTATGTATCTCAAACTAGGATTAAATTTAAATACTGTTTGTTGGGAAGAACTAATATATATGCAAGTATGTATTAGGTTTTGCGAACCTAGTAACAAATTAGTTCAGTTGTGACAGAAGGATAAACCAAAGGCAGCATGAACGGAAGTATAATCTCATGCACATTCGTTTCGTGCTTACTGGCGACTCATCAGTAGGAGCCGGTATTACGCCCTTTAACCACTATATATTTTGTAGAAGAATGTGGAATAATAGGACGGTACAATCTCCTAGACGAATGTGTAAACCTGTAATAGTGAAGCTAACATAATGTAAAGTCAACGACAATACAGCTTCAATGCTAACTCACACTATATAATATATATACCGAGTCTGTAAAGGATACTAACACTATGGCTATTGTGTTAGTAACTGATACCTTTTTGAAATCAATGAGTACCGGATACTAACACTATGGTTTCCGAGTCGGTACATGATACCAACCTGATCAATTAAGCAATGCGTAATGCAGAATAGGCGATTCATCCCGTAGACCAGTTTCAACCCTATCGATAGGTCATCAGCTACTATCCGGAATTTGCCGTGGACAGGGCTCGAACCTGCGCACGTCTGCATCTGGAACTGATGCTCTAACCACTGATGCACTCTGTCGAACTGAGTGGTTAGAGCAACAGCTTCTGATGCAGACGTGCCCAGGTTCGAGCCCTGTCTGTGGCAAATTTGTACTGATTCTGTTTTGCCCAGTAGTCTTAATATGTTGTGCGACTGGTTAGATACAATTGGGGTGTTGATTATCTCAAACTCGAAAGCTTTAGTGAAAAAGTCTAATGCGTCATTTAGGTTGTACCAAAATATATGTAGAAACTTATATTTGCAAAATATCCAACTTCTATCAATTCTCACGGAGATTGTCTCATAATGACGGACGGCTACACTTGGTGGGTCACTTAATGATTCTCGTAACATCAAGCGTGTATGCAACGTGTCTGCAATGTAGTGCCTATAAAAGGTGAATAATATGTAATAATGTCTTCTAAGCAATAATTCTATTATTAATTCCAAACAGGATGCTTAACTACTATTGATTGGTGTGCAGTTTTTTCTGCTTTAGTCAAGTTTTGCAAATAATATGTGCAACAAGATCGCAGCCAAGAAAATGTGTCAAAATATCCAATCTGTACATAAAGGTTTTAAAACAGTTATGAGCACACATCACATGTTATTTAACCAAATGGTCAACATTGTCAAACAAATGCAAGTCAGACGGATTGATACGTTTCTAACGTCAATGTTCATCCTCAGAGCACAATGGCAATCTCACTATGAGTAACCAACCGAAATCCCATTGTATTTACCCAGTCGTCGAACTACATAACAAAACTAACGCCAGTGATTTGTTGTTCGACGACTGGTTAAATACAATTGGATTGGTGTTTACTTCAAGCTCGCAAACATGATTTAAAGAATTGTTACCATCACTCGCGCAATCAATTATTGTTTAACCAAACGCAATACATATCTAATGCACGGAAAATTTAAAATGTCTCTCATTCATAACAGTCTCGCTTACACCGTCCTATTTTCCCACATACCTCATCTAAATATATAGTGGTTAAAGGGCGTAATACCGGCTCCTACTGATGAGTCGCCAGTAAGCACGAAACGAATGTGCACGAGATTATACATTCCGTTCATGCTGCATATAGTTTATAATTCTGGTCATAATTGAACTAATTTGTTACAAGGTTCGCAACATCTAATACATACCTGTATATATATATACATATATATATATATATATATATATATATATATATATATATATATATATATATATATATATATATATAATAGTTCTCCACCATAAAACAATATCTCGCTTAAATGATATTAGACATGAAGTTTTGGCTGCAAAATTTCCACTCAGTTACGATCATATATATTTTGCAGCTTTCGCCAAACTATTATAGATGATTTCTGTATGATTGAAAAATGTGATCGTCAAATTTAAATTGTGCACATTTTTCTCTCGTGGGTAGTAGATTTGCACTATTAGTTTCGAATAGATACGATTGATCCCCTTTTCCAAGTACGTATCGGATTCGCCCCTTTCCTCCGAAGGCTTCTATATCACTTCTACTAAACACTGGAGATGATGTAAGACCTAATCTTCGAAGATTACACTATT
>JAQBSW010002540.1:0-77500 GCA_029291075.1 Eudiplozoon nipponicum | reverse complement strand
GGATCGTTGCGAAACTGATAATACCAAGCGACAACCCGCGAACGCAAATCGTGGAGATTCCAAAATTCAAGCTCACACTGCGCAAACTCTTAAAAGAAGTTGTTGAATTTTTTTGCTTTAATTAAAATGGAAAATAATTACGATAATCCCCACAATTTGTTTGTGCACTGGTTTCACCGTGACGCTTTCCTAGCTCCAAATGAGACAATTCATCGTTCATCATCATTTTTTCATCATTTCCAGCCACACAAAAGTCAAGTGACTAATGTTTCACTGCCATATAACCATAAGGATTGAAAAAAAGTATATAAGTTAATTTAGACAAATTATTATAGAGATTTACGAGAGAGGGAGAGGGGTAGAGAGAGAAGGAAACCTTGCTAATAGTTAATTTATCAGGATAACTCACAGAAATGAGGCAAACTAAACCTCTCCACAACACCATTATGGCCAAGTTAGCATTCAGGCAAGGCGACATCAGCAACACAGCTTCCTTGCGGATTTCACCGTATCACGTCATAAATAAACCGAACCTCGCAGCTAACTTTGCCCTACTAAGAAAAGAAAGTTACGAAGATGATTCTACTATACATCTGCAACAAGATCACCACTGAGCTCGATTCGCTGCCATATCGCTAAGGGTTTCTAACCAAGAACTGTGATGTGCACGAGGACCCCATCGCGGCAGACGAGTGGATCCTATACTACCCAATTTGGATGTAAGTTACTTTAATTGTTTCTGCCATGTCAAAATCTGCCCACCTTGTTTCTTACGCCAATTTGGTGCTGGATGAGAGAACAGAGCTCTATTGGGCAATCGGAATAAGGGTATACGCAAAACGTGACCGAGCCAACGAAGTTGATGGAGCCTTATTTGCTTTTCTAAAGACGAGCACTTATTGTCAGATCAAAAAATACGTCTACGGATGTCAACGTTAGTTATTCGTTGTTGGTAACCAACATGTGCTATACTTCTCAAACAACGATGATCGAATGCCTGTAAGCGTCTCAGATCATCAACTCTAAGAGGCCAAGTTTCACTAGCGTATAGTAAGACTACGCGTACAGATGCATTGTAAACACGACCTTTAAGGCAGTGAAATATTCGCGTTTCTCCATAAATGACGAAGGTTCGAGAAAGCTACTCTAGCTTTCGCGATCCGTATTCTCACCTCGTCGAACATATTGCCTACGTTATTGATAGAGCTCCCAAGATATGTAAACCTGTCGACTATGTCAAGATCTTCATTCTGCAATCGCAACGTTGTAGTGAGTGGTGGGTGATCCTGTAACAGTATCTTACATTTAGAGGGTGCGAATTTCATACCGAAAGACGGAACAACGTCTGTTAATCTATTCAAGGTGGTCTGGGCAGCATGCTGATTGTCGAATAATTGTACGATATCGTCCGCATAGTCAAGATCGACTAGTTTATCTCCCGGGAGAACTTCAACTCCAGCGTCCCGAATGTGTGAGAGAGTGTTATTCATAATAGCATCGATTACAAAATTAAACAAAAATGGAGAAAATGGACAACCTTGACGAACACCACTGCTGGTTGTAAAGTTATGCGTTAATTCGTTGTAAACCTTAACGCGACCAGAAGTGTTTGTGTAGAGAGCTCGTATAATATTAACAAATTTAGTGGGCACACCGCTTTTTGACAAGATATGGAATAAAACATTGCGATCCACCGAATCAAATGCACCCTTGAAGTCTAGAAAGGCGACTATTGTGGGACGGTGATATAAATGTCTCTGTTCGAGAACTTGCCTTAACGTAAAAATAGTATCTATACAACCTCGTCCTGCGCGGAATCCGGCCTGTTCTTCTCTTGTTTATGATTCACGTGAAGCGCTAAGACGACGTAGGATAATCGAAGCAAATAACCTTGATACGACCGGAGTCAAACTTATACCACGATGGTTATCGCACGAATTACGATTACCTTTTTTGAAGATGGGAATGATGGTCGACTCATTCCAGTCAAGTGGTACGGTTTCCTCATTTCATATAGCATAAAAAAGTTTGGTCAACGCTCCTGAAATTATATCGCCACCATCCTTAAACAATCCCGGAAGCAGATCATCGGGGCCGGCGGCTTTGCGGCGCTTAAGAGATAGGATTGCATCGCGTACTTCTAAATCGGATGGTTCTTCGGGAATAACATTCCACACTGTTGATGCAGACATGCTTTCGGGAAGCGGAACTGACGCGGGTGGCCAAGAAAATTGATCTCTAAAGTGTTCAGCCCACCTGTCAAGACGACATATTTTATCGGTTATTAATTCGTTGTTACTATCATTTATAGTTTCGCTAACTTTTAACTTTCTCGGACCTGTTGTGCGTATAAGTTGGGACAAACAGCGACTGTTACCTGACACGAAAGCTACTTCCATTTCTTCAGCCTTTCTGCTCCAAAAGTTTTCGAGATCGCCTTTTAGACTGCACTTAAGTTGGCGTCTTATATTGCGACGGGTATTATTATGAGTCGAGCCAGATGGAATTTGGCGCCTTATTTCGAGTATCTCCATAGATTTTACAGAGATCCAGTGATTATTTCTACGGGGCCTGCTATGCCACATACAGTAGTACCTGCATTGTGCATAGTGGAACTTATCTTGGACCAAAGTATATTCGGATTTTCGCTATTCAGACCAGTTAGATTAGCCTTTAGAATATTTTCATAGTTTGTCGGATGGACGGTTGTTCGAGTTTGCCTACATCAATTTGGGGTTTATTCTTAATTATTTTCCCGGAAAATTTTAGAACAAATCTACAACGGATAAGTGCATGGTCCGAGTCGACATAAGTGTTCCAAAAAGAGCGACAATCCTGGATGCAACCACGCCATCTATAACTAATTGCTACATGATCTATTTGAGTCCACCGTTGTCCGGGTGCTGGAGGACGCCATGTAGCACAACGTTTAACACTACGTCTGAAATTTGTACTACTTAAATATAGTCTACGTTCAGCGCAGCTATCCAAAAGCCGTTCACCATTATCATTGCGAGTCGAGCTTAGAGGGTATCTTCCACCTAAATGAAATTCTGTGTTGCTTAAGCGAACAACTTGAGCATTCATGTCACCCATAACCAGGACTATATCCGAACTTCGTGCTTTACTTAGTAAGGAGCTTAATTCGGAGTAAAAAGCGTCCTTGCTTTCTTCTGTGCTGTAATCGGTAGGAGCATATGTAGATACAACTAAGAGGCAACGATGATAACGGTTTTTTGCTTTGATTTTAGTAGATGTATTTAAACGTGCCGCACACAATCGACTATTTAAAGGGATACATTCAATTAAGCAAGCTTCAGCTCGCGCGCTAAGGGCAATACCAACGCCCCATTTACCGGCTTGAGAGGACTCTGTGGAACCAGATGTTCGAAGCCAATAACGCGTAGATAGGGATGGTGCAACTAGTTCTGTAATGCACGCAGGATCCTGTATTCTGGTTTCAGATACGCAACATATGTCGATTTCTAATTTATCCAACGTACGAGCAAGAGATTCTTGCTGTCCAAGTTGTTTTAATGTTCGCACATTAAATGCGCCTACGTTAAAACCTAACTTAGGTTTAATGAATGATCATCTACTAGAACCATTTTCGATATTTGGCAACCTAGTATTGGGCTCAGTGTTATGATCTAAACCAACCATATTTATGGTATCTAAAAGAGTGTTATTGTAAGATTGAGAAGAGGAAGGGGAAGGAAAGGACGCACAATCAAAGATAGAGTTGGAGTTGCCTGCAGTAGCCTGTTTTCGCTTGTCCACCCTGCACGGCTCAGCAGATAAGGCGACCCTTTTTATACTGCGCGACGGCCGATGCAGTATGTTATTATTGTAAGTTGTACTTGTCATGGTTATATGTGGACTGTAAATGAACACTAGGTCGCTCATTCCTAGTGATGGTTTTTATTCTGAGTTTTCCTTCTCCTAGATAGTCTGCCAACCAAAGTTGATGAGCACTATCTGCCCAGATGCCAGTGGCCAGAGTTTCCTTCAGCAGCCGAAACTTGCCCCTCACGTCTGGAACGCTTGCTCTCATTCCGTCACTACACATTTAACAAAAGTTACAGTGCAGTTAGACCAAACTCGAGGCTTCACATGAAACGGGATGATGGCTGTCCCTTTATGGCCAGGCAAGGTTCATGTTACGAATCCCGGGTCGACTAGCTTGAGCCCGCCGGTCGTCAAGCCGGAATTTCTATGGCTACGGGCTAATTCATCGTTACATAAAATCAGGATAGCGATCTTGATATGAACACCTGACCCATTATGTACATACATTTGTCAGAATAAACTAAGTATTGTATAGTGTGGAAAAGGTAATTCATCCAGTAGAGCGGTTTCGTCCTTATTAGGAACATGATTCATCATGTTAAATTATTGAAATGCATTCAGTTAAACCCGAGTGGTGAGGGGACACCACTTGTACCAAATTCCCAAGAAACTCCATGAAATGGAGCCGGCTTATCCTCTAAAATGAGTCAGCCGCAGTAAAGTAAAGTAGTAAGTATTCAGTTAAACAATAATTGATTGCGCGGCTGGTGGCAACAATTATTTAAATCAAGTTTGTGAGCTTGAAATTAACACCAATCCCATTGTTCCAATCCCAGCCGTCGAACACCATAACAAAACTACCGCCAGTCGCAACGCACTGACGCGTTTCGACCATCCATGATCATCAGATTGTGATGGAAAAATGACTAGCGAGGAGCAAACCGCATTGCATATATATGGAAAGCAAAATTAGATATGCGGCTCACACTTCTATTAGTCTTGCATGCATTGTACGTGATTGGAAATGTGTGTAGCGAAAGCTGCAAACAGTTACTGTTCGTTAAATACAGTTTGTTGCGGAGAACTAATATATATGCAAGCATGTATTAGGTTTCGGATTTGACCGCATTTTTCTTGTGCGGGACAATTGTTAGCACTCATAGGTCGGCAAAATCTTGAACCTTTTATCTTTTCAGATGATATAATTTTTGGCCTCAGTTGATGGGTTCTCACTTGTCCCTTCTCCTTTAAGCCTTCAATTAGCTGATTTTCTGAAAGCGCTTTGGGATCAAGATCCGCCATTGATCTTTCACCTATATTTCGAGACGTTATTTCCAGTCTCATCTTCAGGGTTGACATAGTACGCACAGGAGTAAAACACAACTTGTGGCAAATGTGGTATCCTCATTCAAGGCAGATATATTTATATATATTTTATTTTAGTTGTCTTCCTAATATCCGGTCTTCATACCTAGTCTCTAATACTCAAATGTATACAAAAACTTATCCCTGTCCCCCTCTGCGCACACATCTACCTATAAACATGTGTATTTTAACTATAAGCACACCTAATGTATTGACATACACGCCTATCAATGATGTCTATATTTTAATTGCTGTACCGGACGCATAGAAAGATCAACAAATTTTTGAATTCTATATTGCTGTAATCCTCACCTGCCCCCCAGTTCACCTAATTCCATCCAGCTTGCAATCGGTTATATACAGAGAGATTAAAAAACTATTGAAATTCTATAGAGTATTATTCTATCATTTTGACAAGACCGAATACGGAAGTTACACTAACTAAATCGTTTTTCCACTCAGTACACATTTATACTCAGATCCTATATGAATTAGTTTCTGTATTAAAATATCGTATATATCTATATATATAGATAAACATATAAGCAACTATGTGGGTTACTCCCACATCTTTTATAAATATCTATATATCTAAATATAACTATACCTACGTGTATACACTATATATATATCAGCAATCTTTTATATTTTTTAATTTTATTTTTACTTATATATTTGTACCCACATCTTATAAAATATCCATTTATACATATGTCCACACACTATCTATGTATATATATAGATAAGCATATAAGCAACTATGTGGGTTCATCCCACATCTTTTATAAATATCTATATATTCATCATATATATATATATATATATATATATATATATATATATATATATATATACGTGTATATACCATATATATATAATATGAATCTCATATATATATATATATATATATATATATAACAGATTTATTACCATTTTGTTGCGGAGAACTATGCTCATATGCAAGAATTATGTATTAGGTGTTGCGAACCCTAGTAAAGAAATTAGTTCAGTTGTGACCAGAAGGATTAACCAAAGACAGCATGAACGGAAAGTATAATCTTATGCAAATTAGTTTCGTGCTTACTGGCGACTCATCCGTAGGAGCCGGTATTACGCCCTTTAACCACTTTATATTTTGGTGAGGAATGAGGAATAATAGGACGATACAATCTCCTAGACGAATGTGTAAACCTGCAGAAGTGAAGCTAACACCATATAAAGTCTCGATAATGCAACTTCAACGCCAAACTAACTCTATAGATTATATATACCGAGTCTGTAAAGTATACCAACACTATGGCTATTGTGTTAGTAACCGATACCAAAATTTGGTTTGCGCTGTGGTAATGGAAGCATTGTACTTTCTCTTTCTGCTTTTGATATATATTTTATAGACTGCCATCTTTCCGTCCTATTATCCCACATTCTTCGA
Source organism: Eudiplozoon nipponicum (assembly GCA_029291075.1). Taxonomy (NCBI): domain Eukaryota; kingdom Metazoa; phylum Platyhelminthes; class Monogenea; order Mazocraeidea; family Diplozoidae; genus Eudiplozoon; species Eudiplozoon nipponicum. The sequence goes on along the minus strand of JAQBSW010002540.1, from coordinate 70,914 downwards.
CCAAATATATAGTGGTTAAAGGGCGTAATACCGGTTCCTACTGATGAGTCGCCTGTAAGCACGAAACGAATGTGCATGAGATTATACTTTCCGTTCATGCTGCCTTTGGTTTATCCTTCTGGTCACAACTGAACTAATTTGTTACTAGGTTCGCAACACCTAATACATACTTGCATATATATTAGTTCTCCGCAACAAACAGTATTTAACTGTTATATATATATATATATATATATATATATATATATATATATATAATGTTAGCTTCACTATTGCAGGTTTACACATTCGTCTAGGAGATTGTACAGTCCTTTTATCCCACATTCATCACCTACTGATGAGTCGCCTGGAAGCACAAAACGAACGTGCATGAGATTATACTTTCCGTTCATGCTGTCTTTAGTTTATCCTTTTGGTAACAACTGAACTAAATTGTTTAATTATGTTTATAGTTGTTGCACTCGTAATTTACGTGCTTCCTATATTCTCTTTACACATTATCTATTATATTTGCATGAGTTGTGAAAGCAGTCAACTTTCAGCTTTCTAAGAGGTGATTAGAGGCAAACGCAGAATACGGTTTGCTTCAGCTGTCTTGTTGAATTTGCCATTACAATCCGATTTGCATATAAGCCAAGATAACTATGTCAGTACCTGTCAATTTTTTAATGAAATCACGGATTAGACAATGTACTACTACACACTTGAATACAGGGAAAACGCTGCAATTTCGTCTGTTTGCTACTCAATTCGCGGGAGTTGTTAGCGAGGTACGAAAAAAGAACTCTAAACGCCTTTTTATGGTTATTCGCAAATTGCGAGCAAGTACACATGCGACCATGGGAAATATCCTATATTTTCTTAGTGTTTTATGTAATTTTATTTTTAGCAATGTCCCGATTGCCTGGTAGGATTAGCATGAGTTAAATACTTTGGTTGTGTACTAAAAGTATATTGATTTTCCACAAATAAATCGATTATCATTACGAAAATAGCTTACGATAATCTACGACAAATTCCTTTAATTATTCAAAATCAATGCTCCTAAAATAAATTAAGTAAATACACGTGTCATTAAATGGGCACCAACAAAAGAAATTCGATTTTTAAATAACTGTTTCCCACAGACTCTTCAACAACTATTATTATTATTATTATTATTATTATTATTATTATTATTATTATTATTATTATTATTATTATTATTATTATTATTATTATTATTATTATTATTATTATTATTATTATTATTATTATTATTATTATTATTATTATTATTATTATTATTATTATTATTATTATTATTATTATTATTATTATTATTATTATTATTATTATTATTATTATTATTATTATTATTATTATTATTGTTATTATTATTATTATTATTATTATTATTATATCAAGACCGCAACCTTGATTATAATAATTGTTATCACCACCCGCGCAACCAATGTTCGTTTAATTATATAAATCTTCAATAACTTCTTGCTATATCTGGAGGGAGAAAATTTAAATCCAAAAATTATTAGTGAGTAATGCTTAAATGTTGTTGTACCTTGCGCAACGCCGTTTTTACTCGCTTTTTCCGCATTTTACTTGCGCGGAACAACTGTCAGCCCTCGTAGGTCGGTAAAATCTTGTATACTTTACACATTCAGGTGCCAAGTTGGTGTTTGGCATTGATTGATGAGTGTGGTTCACACACTTGCCACAAGTTGGTTTTCCCTGTGAGTATGATGTCAACTCTGAAGATGGGACTGGAAATGAAATCTCGAATATTCGGAAAAATGGTAAAATCTGGTTCCTGCGTCATTTCCGGACAAGCAGCTCATGGGCGGTTTCACGGTGAAGCGACAAGTGAGAACCCATCAATCAAAGCCGATCACCAACTGTGTACTAGGAAATGTAAAGGATTTGAAATTTTACAGACCTCTAAATTTTTATTGAGGATTCATGGGTACTAAACTCTGGTATTTATCCCCAAAGATATATTTAAGCAAATACATTTGGTTTGATTGCACAGGTGGTGACACAATTTTGTTAAACCATGTTTGCGAGCTTAAAGTAAACATCAATCCAATTGTATTTAACCAGTCGTCGAACAACGTAGCAAAGCTGGCTGGCGTTAATTTTTCTTCAAATCGGCTGGTTAAATACAATGAGATTGGTGTTTACTTCAAGCTCGCAAACTTGATTTTAAGATGTATTCTGATGACTTATTCGCAGAAGTGAAAAATTTCATCTCTAAATTTTTTTCAAATAAACTTTGCAGACGCAAACTAATCACAATATCCCTTTCATTAAATCAGTTGCACAACATCGAAAACCTGTTGTCAGTCACACGTACTGACACGTTCAACTTTTCGTGATAATCATCAGGGCACAGTGGAAAACTGACAAACGGTGATCTAGTAGTTGTGCTACATTGTTCGACCGGTTATAAGGATAAGATTGACGCACATCTCTATTCCGCGAATTTGATTAACACAATTATAACCCAGCTTATGATATTCAGTGCCATAATCAATTTGCTTTCGACAATGCCGACCGTGGAGAGTGGAAACACATGAAAAATTGCAACTGACAGTAGTTTTGCTATTTATTCCACGTCTCCTAAATTGATTTATGTAAAATCTATTACTAGCGATGCAATTAATGATACCTTAACCGAATAGTATATATATATATATATATATATATATATATATATATATATATATATATATATATATATATATATATATATATACATATATATATATATATACATATATATATACATATATATATATGTATATATATGTATATATATATACATATATATACATATATATACATATATATATATATATATATATATATATGTGTATATATATATATATATATATATATATATATATATATATATGAGAAAGGTTGCAATAATGTTATGACCATGACTACGCCGAAATTGTGCACCCGATATTAAAGTCAGGAGCAATGTATACGTAAAAATGCTAAATGTGAGATACGCATTTCCTATTGCCATTAGATTATATAGGCATGTAGTTTGTTCCTTACTATTCAGTTTGTCGTCAGACAATGAAAATAACCATGGAAACAGAAAACGTGTCAGTACGTGCGACTGGAAATGATTCTTTGTTAAGTGGCTGATTAAATTAATGGGTTTTATGCTCATCTCAAATCGGAAGGCTTTAGCTAAATAATTTTAATCTGATTTGTGCTTCTTTGGTGAAACGTAAACTCTCGCTATTTGCGTTTCAATCGAATGAAATTTCTTGTATTTGGCGTGTGCGCTTTTTTTTCTTTTTTTAACAAGAAAAAGCTCAGTTTAAACGTCTAAATGTCAGGGTAAATCATTGTAAATTTTAGTAGACTAAGAAGATTGGTTTAGACGTGAAGTAAAACAGTGATGCTCAGACAGGAAAATTAAGAAAATGTACTGACTAATGAATGAGCATTAGAAGGAAAACAGATTGTTAAGACAGACGTCTTACAATAAGCGTTTTAACTGACTAGAAGTCCTAAAGTCATAGATACAGTAAGATAAAGGTTGAGGATGAAATTTTGTAGGATTTTACTATAGAAAATTAAATAACCACTTGATATATTGAAGTTAATATTTTGCGGTGTGTCAGCATTCAGGTTCTCAATGCCGCGTTTTGCGTACGCGGGTAATAGCTGTACACGGGCAGTTACACAAAGATCCGATTTTACACAATTTCCAATTTTGTTTTGTCTTTGATCGGGTTGACTTGTTTTTACTTGATATATTGATTGTCAACTTAGTGGGTGATGTGTTTGCCATTGAAAAAGACCTCCGTGCCCGGAGGTCGAAATATCTGCGAAAATCATGATGACAGTGGATTCAAACATTTCGCTACGCAATCCGAAAATCAGGTAATTAACCAGTCGTAAGTTTATGATTCCACAAATAAGCTAAACTTAATCTAATATTCCTTATCTTTTAGTGGAGCTTGTGTTATATTTTGATTCCTAAAATTTTCTTTACTTACCATTCATTAATGCTATGCTTACTTGCTAACTTTATTTTCAGCTTTAAAGTAAGAAAACCGATTACAAATTTACATCGATTTCTGTGATTTTGGATATATAATTTTTTTAGTTGAATAATGGTTACAAATTTGATAAAAGCACCAACACTATTTTGAATACATTGGTCAGTATAAACGAAGAATCGTATAGTGTAGAAAAGACAATTCATCCAGTAGACCGGTTTCGTCCTTATTGGGCACTCATCACGTACTGTCCAGAATCTACAGAGGACAGGGCTCGAGCCTGGACACGTCTGCTTCGGAATCTGTTGTTCTAACAATTGAGCCACCTTGCCGCATACTACATACAATTTTCAGTTATACACTAAATAATGTTTCCTTTGGTTAATCTTTCCCTCAGACGGAGCCTATATGGCATCTCTTTAAACATAAAGTTCGAACAAGTAACTTCAAATCTGTCATTATAGAACAGAAAGCAAACAACCTGGGGAGTTGGAATTGAATTGAGCGTTTACATCATTCCACGATCATTAATTGTGCGGGCATTGATAACAACTATTTACGTCAAGGTTGCAAGTTTGATATAAATGCAAAACTTTTCTTCACCTACGAGGGACATTCACTTTAGAAAGTTCATTTTTTCGACATTATTTTCTGAACTAGCAGGAATCAGGCGGTTTGTTATGAATACAATGATTCAGATTTTCAATTGGTGCTTGCCTTGTTCTTAGTGTCACGCAGGTACAACATTTTGACAGCTTCATTTTTGGCGAGCTATCGAAAGCGTTTCACATCACCTGTAAGGTCACTCAAACACGTCTTGATATCTCTTTGTTTTACATTAGTTGTTGATGTAAATTATTGTGCTATGCATTGAGGTTTACTCTGTTATAGGCTCGATAAATGTACGCTATTCCGTTATATTTCAAACGGACATTGGAATTGTTTAATTATGTAGCACTCTTTAGCGAAGAACACTGAATTCTAAATCCTTTCTTACTGAACATCTGGGTTCTAAAATTTTATCATAAACAATGGAATTTTTGGTTTTCTAATATGTAACATAATAATACATAGGCATAGATGTAAAAAAAACACATTTAATAGTGTTTCATAAACATTCGGGAAGAATGGCAGAATTTAGTTTGCTACTTACAGCTAGGTAGGCGGCTCACTTTCCCCTTCTACTTGTTTGCTTGCCCACATTTCCTAGAAGAGCTACTGCCCATCTTTCTAGATAACATGCACGCAACAAATACTTCTTTTTACTTAACACAGTGACATGTTTTCCTTTTGTCTTAAAACAGATTTTTCTTGTGCGGGACAATTGCTAGCATTCATAGGTCGGTAAAATCTTGAATTTTCTTCATTTTCGGGTGATGTAATTTTCGGCCTCAATTGATGGGTTCTCACTTGTCCCTTCTTCTTTAAGCCTTCAATTAGCTGATTGTCTGAAAATGATGTTAGAACAAAATTTTACATTGTTCTTTTTCCTAATTTTCGAGCCCGAATTTCCAGGCTCATCTTCAGGGCTGACACAATATGCACAGGAGTAAAACACAACTTGTGGCAAATGTGGTATCCTCATTCAAGACAGATATATTTATATTTATTTTAATTCCAAATGTATTTTTAATTGTCTTCCTAATATCCGGTCTTCATACCTAGTCTCTAATACTCAAATGTATACAAAAACTTAGCCTTGTCCCCCTCCGCGCACACAACCACCTATAAACATGTGTATTTTACTAAAGTGACATTTTATTGAATAACTATAAGCACACCTAATGGATTGACATACACGCCAATCCATGATGTCTATATTTTAATTTCTGTTCCGGACGCATAGAAAGATCAACAAAATTTTGATTTCAATCCTGCAGTAATCCTCACATGCCCCCAGTTTACCTAATCCCATCCAGCTTGCAATCGGTTATAGACCGAGAGAGAGGTTAATAAAACTGTTGAAAGAATGTATAGTATTATTATCGTTTTGACAAGACCGAATACGGAGTCTACACTAACGAAATCGGCTCTCAACCAAATACACATTAATACTCATATCCTATATAAATTAGTTTCTCCATTAAAATATCTGTGTCGAAATCATGTATATACCTATATAATAAATTAGTATTATTTTATATATATATATATATTTAAATTTTATTTACTTAATTATAATTATATATATATATATATATACTAACTCACTTCTTATAAAAACATCCATTTATATATAATTCAACACGCTATATATTATGTATATATAGATAAGCATGTAAGCAACTCGCTATATATTATGTATATATAGATAAGCATGTAAGCATCCATGTGGGTTCTTCCTACATCTTTAATATATATCTATATATCCATCATATATATACATATATACGTGTATACACCATATATATATATAATATGAATATCATACAAGCAACACTGTGAGTCCCTCAACGGATAAATTATATCAGTCAAAACGCTTTTGATAATATTTAATATCTATTATTATGTCTATCTATATACATATATAACTAGCCCTATATATATATATATATATGTATCTATAAGCAATGAAATGGGTTCTTTGACCTTCAATGACTTACAATTCACCCTGGGTGTATAGTATATATACTATTTTTACTCACAATTTCTATGCATATATAAATATCAAAACATTTATATAAAAACACGTCTACACCAACTAATATATATATATATATATATATATATATATATATATATATACATATAATGCATATCTCAATCTACATAAATAACCATGTGAGTTCACCCCATCTTAAATGAATATTTAGAATCCTTCATATATATATATATATATATATATATATATATATAATATATATGTCTCTGCATAATATGTATATCAATATAGATTCACTAACATATATATATATATATATATATATATATATATATATATATATATATATATATATATATATATATCAAATGAATTAGCAATCTGTTGTTTTAAATTCGGGCTCGAAAATTTGGAAAAAGAACAATGGAATATCTTGTACCAACGTCATTTTCAGACAATCAGCTAATTGAAGGCTTAAAGAAGTAGGGACAAGTGAGAACCCATCAATTGAGGCCAAAAATTACATCACCTGAAAATGATGAAAATGCAAGATTTTACCGACCTATGAGTGCTATCAATTGTCCCGCACAAGAAAAATGCGGTCAAATCCACAACAAGAAGGACAGCACTGTGCAACCGAATGCATCTTTTAAAACGGATTGTTTAAATTCAAAGTTAACAACTGAAACTCTATGCAAGTTACAAAATTAAGCAATTACTGATTTCGGGTATGAGATAAACACAAATCCTATTTCATATAAACAACCGCACAACGGAGATAAACTACCATCTTGCTCGCTCACTGATGCTTTTCGACCTTCCATTGACATCAGCAGATTATAACGGAAGACTGACTAACGGTGATCAATCCGCAATACATGCATATATATATATATATATATATATATATATATATAAGTTTGGAATATCAGAGATGGTACTCTCACAATCAGTTCTGTAAAATTTATGCGAGCCAACTAGTTGAGCAATCCAAAAACAGATATTTTCAACAGAAATATAACAAACGAAAGCCTGCTTATTCGTGCGGATGTATCAAGTTGCGTCTATTTGTATGCTTCAATATGCCCAACCATTCTAATTTGTGCTAGAAATGAAATGTGTTTTGCATGAACAAACTCATGACGTGTATGTGTTGAATTTAGGCTCGGAACACATCACATGCAGTTTTATTCGCTTCATTGGTTCAATATGCCCTGTGTTATGAATAAGGTAACAAGTCTTCTACAGAAAGAAGACCAACATCTGCTTAAATGTAATGTTTGTGACCAGCATTTAATCTAAATGAACAATATATTATGAGTGCAATGTAATTCTGGCTTAGAGAAGTCAAAATATGGTTTAGAGATGAAGTCGAAGTTACCTTTCATGAAAAAATTATGATGTCAAAAGAAATGATATGGAGCGTCTATCTGAAAATATTGAACCGTAGGAAGTAGATAAATACGGAATAGATAACTGAAATTAATGAAAATTATTGTTTTAATAAGCTTCATATTTATCCAGTTTTGCAGCAAAATTGGTACCGCGGCATTTTCAGTAGACAGTACACGTGTGGAAGGCTTAAAATTGACGGGATCAATGACAAACCGTTAATCAAGGAAAAGGCAAGCTGTACACCTAGAAATATAAGGTAATCATGATTTTAATTACCAACGAGTGATATCAATTGCGAGTATGTATTAGGTGTTGCGAACCTAGTTACAATTAGTTCAGTTGTGATCAGAAGGATAAACTAAAGACTGCATGAACGGAAAGTATAATCTCATGCACATTCGTTTCGTGATTACTGGCGACTCATCAGTAGGAGCCGGTAGTACGCCCTTTACCCACAATCTATTTGGGTGAAGAATGTGGAATAATCGGACGGTACAATCTCCTATACGAATGTGTAAATCTTCAATAGTGAAGCTAACATAATATGAAGTCTCGACAATGCGACTTCAACGCTAACTCACAATATATAATATATATACCGAGTCTGTAAAGGATACTAACACTATGGCTACTGTGTTAGTAACCGATATCAACATTATTTTACCGAAAAGGTACATTGTACTAACACTAGGGTTTCCGATATCAATTGTCCTTTACTAGACAACTACCGAAACAATTTGAACGATGTGAGCGCAGAGCAATGAAAAGTATCTTTTGAAGGATTCATTAGAACTGTCCTAGCTGTTGGAACACTATTATCTCTATATTGATTAATGAATGTCAAAATTGGAAAATATAACTTTTCTGTTTTAAAATTCAATAATAATTTTGGCGTGTGTGGTGATAGCAATCCGTTAATCACGTTTGCGACTTTGAAATTCAAACCAATCCCCTTTTTTATGAAGATAGTGTACATGATTTAAAGTTTTCCCATAGCCAACCACGCGATCAATGATTGTTCAATTCTATCTCTGATATGCGCTCGGCGAAAGCTACAAAAATGATATGTTCATAACTGGATAAATATTGTGCAACCGACAATTCCAGTCCAGTTCAATTAATATGAGAGAACTGGGGGTAGAGAACAGTATCTCTGATTTTCTAAACATTATATGTATATGCGTCGAGGTGTGATTCTTGCTAGACAGTCTGTCATCCTGCTCTGTTAATTGCCATGGAAAATCGAAACGCGACATTACTTCTGGCTTAAAAGAATCGAAAAAATTGCGAAACTCTATTAATCTGCGTTTTGACTAACACCGGCTTAATTCCAGTTGTTTCGTTTTTTTCAAGCCAATTCGGCGGCCGTTATTCGCCGCTTTCTTCAGTTCATTCATCATTATATGTTTTACAAAACAAACTAATAAAGCCTAAATAAGTAGTTTTGAGATATACTGTATACATTTAACTCGTCGTAATGATTATCTCACAAGAAGAGTTAATTGCGTTAATATTTATCATTTACACTCTTTATATTGTCTGCCAAGAACTCTGCACATCATTGTCAGCGATCGTGAGAGATTTTGATAATATTTCAGTTTTAGAATAAGCACGACCGATAAGTCCAGTTCTTCAGAAGCCATTGATAAATTTTCACATCATTAGGGCCATTAAACTTTACTTCAACGTGACTTTCACGTGCAAGTTATTTATTAGGCTTCATTAGTTTGTTTTATAAAACTTGTGATGATGAGTAAACTGAAGTAGGCGGCTGACGACGCCCGCCGATATCTCTTGAAGAAACAAAAAGCTGGAATTCAGTCTTTTTTAGTCAAAATGCAGGTAATTTCGATTAATCCAGAGTCGAAATTATTTCATTCTTGTAAGCCAAGCGTACTGTCGCATTTCGATCCTCTATGGGCATCGTCAGAGCAGGTTGACAAACTGACTGGCAAAGATCACACCTCGGTGCATATATAATTTCTAGAATATCAGAGATACGGCTCTCAACCCTTTTACTTACACACAAATTGAACTGGACTACAATTGTCAACAACAAAACAATTGGAATTTAGCCTGTGTTAGTCAAATGGAAGGTACTTTTGGCTGATTGAATACAATGTGCGGTGTGCTTATTTCATTCTCGCAAAATTGTTTTAAAGAACACCTATATAATTCTAATGCTAAGTTATACTTTAACAGCATAGTGCTGGTTGTTATCCCTTTTATCGTTATGGAAAAATCGTCATTGGCCAAAATTTAGATGATTAAATTAATGATATTTAGTTGAAACACTTTTAAAAATTGTATCTTAACAGGTTTCATATTTAACCGTTCAATCTATCGTATTCTAACATATATATATATATATATATATATATATATATATATATATATATATATATATATATATATAGACATAGTGGTTAAATACTGTTTGTTGCAGAGAACTAATATATATGCAAAGTATGTATTAGGGTATTTGCGAACCTAGTAACAAAATTAGTTCAGTTTTGACCAGAAGGATAAACCAAAGGCAGCATGAACGGAAAGTATAATCTCATGCACATTCGTTTCATTAATACTGGCGTGACTCATCTGTAGGAGCCGCTATTTTCCTATGACCCACTTTATATTTGGGTGAGATGTGTAAACCTGCAATAATGAAGGTAACATCATATAAAGTCTCGAAAATGCGACTTCAACGCTAACTCAATCTATAAAAATATATACACCGAGTCTGTAAAGGATACTAACACTATGGCAAGTGACCAAATTAAATCATTCGTTTTAAAAACATATGGGAATATCTCGTTTAGAAACAAAAAAGTGGATAAGGCTAAGGCTCCTCTTTCCTCGAAGTACGATTCTTCAGCCTTTCGTAATTGGTTTCATGCTTCGCCTATTCTACACACAATAATTTATTAAATAAAATTTTACGCGTTTGGTCAAATAAAATCTGAAATTATTTTTCTAATTAATGGCTTAGCGGGCGGAAATTCCTTTAGAACGCAATAACAACAGAAGTGAAAAAATAGATGAATTCTATACGTATTGAGGACGAGGAAAAATTTGTGTCCAGCTTATTTTTCATAAAGCTAATTTAACTTCGCATGTTCTGGATGGACATGGAAAAATGTTACACTATCTTAGAATTCTAGCATTCATTTGAAAACAGAGAGACTTTTATTTGTCTGATCCATCTTTCGACCAACAAGTGAATGTTGGAAACCTACTCGGGTTTCCTCCTTCAATGCACAGTTCATCACACAATATATCCAAAAGCTTATAACAGAGGTTGAATTAGATTCTGAAGCAGACTTACCAGGTTCGGGCCCTTCTTTAATTCAAGTATGTGAGCTTGAAGTAAACGCCAATCCCATTGTATTTGACCAGTCGTCGAACAAAATTGCAAAACTACCTCCAGTCGCACGCATTGACGCGTTTCGACCTTCCATGATCATCACCAGAGTACGACGACAAACTGACTATCGAGGATCAAACCGCATTGCATATATACGGGAAGCAAAACTAGATATGTGGCTCTCACCTCTATTAGTCTTGCATACATTGTACTTAACTGGAAATGTCGGCTGCACAATTTCTATGCAAAAACGTATATTAGCTAAATACTGTTTGTTGCGAAGAGCTAATAAATATGCAAGTATGTATTAGGTGTTGCGAACCTAGTAACAAATTAGTTCAGTTGTGACCAGAAGGATAAACCAAAGGCAGCATGAACGGAAGGTATAATCTCATGCACATTCGTTTCGTGCTTACTGGCGACTCATCAGTAGGAGCCGGTATTACGCCCTTTAACCACTATATATTTTGGTCAAGAATGTAGGATAATAGGCCGGTAAGCACGAAACGAATGTGCATGAGATTATACTTTACATTCATGCTGTCTTTGGTTTATCCTTCTGGTCACAACTGAACTAATTTGTTACTAGGTTCGCAACACCTAATCCATACTTGCATATATATTAGTTCTTCGCAACAAACAGTGTTTAACTGTAATATATTGAATTGGATGATGTCATGCTTACCGCGAAATGTGATAACTGATATCGATGAAGGCCAGAGTGTATGGTTTAACTGGAGTAACAGGTGTTCGGAAATTGTTGTAATTCTCAATTTGGGTGAACTTTAGCATAAATTTATATCCATCAGGTTGGTATCATGTACCGACTCGGAAACCATAGTGTTAGTATCCGGTACTCATCGATTTAAAAAAGGTATCAGTTACTAACACAATAGCCATAGTGTTAGTATCCTTTACAGACTCCGTATATATATTATATAGTGTGAGTTAGCATTGAAGTCGTATTGTCGTTGACTTTTAGATTATGTTAGCTTCACTATTACAGGTTTACTTACGTATATTAGCTGTTTGTAGCTCTCACCACACGCATTTATATATATATATATATATATATATATATATATATATGAACAATACAATTAAACACCAACTACGCCTGGTGCGCGAAAGGTGGTGCTGTTCTTTAAATCAAGTTTGCGAGCTTGAAGTAAATACAAATCAAATTGTATTTAACCAGTCGTCGAACAACATAACAAGACTACTGCCAGTAACAACGCACTGAAGCGTTCGACCTTCCATGATCATCATCAGAGTACGACGGCAAACTGACTAGCGAGGATCAAACCGCATTGCATCTATATATGGAAAGCAAAATTAAATATGCGGCTCTCACCTCTAGTAGTCTTGCATACATAGTACTTGATTGGAAATTTCGGCTGCACAATTCCTATGCAGTCACAAACCTTGTTACCACCACCCGCGCAATGAATTATTGTTTGATTGTACTGCCTATATATTTATTCGTGGCGAAAGCTGCGAACAATTAATGTTCATGACTGCATAGATATTGTGCAGCGACTTTTCTAGTCAAGTACAATGTATGCAAGACTATTAGAGGTGAAAGCCGCATATCTAATTTTGCTTTCCATATATGTGAAATGCTGTTTCATCCTCACTAGTCAGTTTGCCGTCGTACTCTGATGATGATCATGGAAGGTCTAAAGGCGTCATAAGGTGCGACTGGCGGTAGTTTTTCTATGTTGTTCGGCGACTGGTTTAATACAATTGGATTGGTGTGTACTTCAAGATCGCAAACTTGATTTAAAGATGTTCGAGCCCTGTCCGCGGCAAATTCTGTATAATATGCGAAGAGTTCCCAATAAGAACAAACCCGGTCTACTGGATGAATTACCATTTGTACATTTTTGAATACTTAGTTTATGCCGGCAAATGTATGTATATAACGGTAATGATTTATTAACTATACAATGGATTTCATAAAATTCTTATGTGTGTAAGGGCTCAATGTTTTCCTTTTGTTTACATAGTTTATTGCCGAGGTTGGGAGGCAAACTTATATATATATATATATATATATATATATATATATATATATATATATATATATATAGTATATAAATGTTATTGATTTTATCTTTATGCTTATTTTTTAGTCGGGTAATACAATGACTCAGCAATCCTTGTTCGCTTTATCAAAGTTTGGTTTAAATGAATAAACTGGGTAACCCATTAAGAATTATTGATAATGTCAATTACTCATCAGCATATAACATGGTCAATGTTCTACGTGATAAAATGAGAAAATACCCATATTTATCATCTTTTATATAACTACCTTAGAACACTTGGTCATACTTGATTCGCAGGGCGGTAATTACGTTAGATCGTTTAGGGCCTTGCATAACAGTGTGGCATACCTGCTGTAAACACACACATTTTAGTGAGAACTATTGTATGCAAGAGTTATTTGCATGGCCTATATAAACAAACGCTTTTTTGTTGTTATTGGAACGAAGTCCAAATAAAGGTGATTCACTTACTATTTTGACATCTCAAAGGTTCAGTTGCGAGGAATTTGCCGCTATTTGTGCTGTACCAGTGACAGCAGTAAAGGAGATTAAGCTCTATTATGGATACCAGATTGTAAGGACGAGTAAGCTACAGGATGATGGAACAATATGTGGTGATTCAACAGTAGTTGAATACTTCAAAGGCGACCACGCCAGGAAAAAAACTGAATGAGGCCACCCTGACAGCGTACAATATATGTTGTTCTTGGACGCGAAGTGCGACCATCACGTTTAGCGTATCCACGATTTTCTTTCGTGGGTGGTTGATTTGCACTCTGTTCCGCAATGATCCGATTGATCTTCAATTCCACGTACGCGTTGAGTTCAGCTTCGTGGCGGCTAAATGCTGGCTTGTACCCTCACTCGAAGGCTTCCACGCGATTCCTACTAACCACTGTCAATGAAGTGCGATCTAATCTTGATTGAAGGTAGTTTCAGAACCTTATTTTCAGTACCATCTTCAGAATTCTAATAACACACTTTACGCTACTCACACGAGTGTACAATAGTGTCACTGTTATTACCGTACTGGAAAAGAATTTAAGTCAAGCCACATCTGTTAGTGTTTAGCTGTGATCCACGGAAGACAACCACTACGCAGTGAAAATATCCCCGAATGTGCTCACTACACGCAATTTTCCGCCACGAATTAAGTGAGATCCAATCATGTGCCAGTGACAAGTAAATAGGAATTGCAGATAGGTCAGTTTCCAAAACACGTCATTGCTAATTTGAAGCTGTTAATGGTATTTGCCCGGTCAACCTTGAGATCTCCATTTTATACGATCAAATTACTAACCATATCTGCATTGCGTTGGTCAACACAATTTTTGCGTAAAGAAAACATGTACCACAACTCTGGTGGTTGTTATTTTGTGTACTCGTTGGCGAGGCTATTAACACATCCATCTATCAGTAATTTATTTGAGGAGGACTTCATAAAAAGACAAAATTAATTCTGAAGCGGTTTGGACGGTGCAATCTTCGTTATAAGAAACTAGATTTACAACCATTGTAAATGGCACTATATGGATTCAGCGGGGAAGCTAATAACACGTCCATCAATAATTGGTTCAAGAAAATCGTCAGGCGATTAAGAAGTTACTCGAGAAGCACATTGAGCCTTGATGCACTAGGTTGCGTAATAACTAGCAACAAGAATGGAGACTCAAGAATTTAAAGCGAAAGCTTAAGACACAGATAGGATCAATTTTTTTGCGAAACTGAATTAATAGAAATTACCTGATCTGCGTTTTGACTAACGCAATTGTTCTCTTTCCAGTAGTTTTCTTTCTTTACCAAAATATTTCGGCTGCCTTCATCCAAGCGAGGTATTTCCTCTGGCCATATTATTTATACTTCAGACTGATCTTTTACTAGATAGTCACGTGTCCCGTGTGTGTGTGTGTGTGTATGTCCATTTCCGTAACTGTTATGCTCATCTAAGTGAGACTAGAGTGGCTGAATAAAAATTTACCACTTGCGTATGTTAGACTATGTTTTTATACACTCCATGTTAAATGACGTATCTGAGATTGCCCTCACATTTCAGGTGGAGGGAGACCAATTATTCAAAACCACTCGTCATAAACACATGCCACTATTAGAGAGAAAATTAGAAATCCGAATGACCAATGCACGTGTTTAATTTCAAATCAAACCACTTAGGTTTTTACTCAGGATAGACTAGTAAATAACAATTATTGTCATAACATTAAATAGATTTGATCTAGCTTTACACTACGGCGAATTAACATTCTTTACTTAGGAGAGTAACGATGTTGTGGTGAAATTAGACAACATTTGCCGCATGGTTTATTTATTATTATATTAAATGTATTAATTAAATAGATCTAATATTGAGATAGAAGCTCCGCATCACAGCAACGAGTGTGTGCAATTAGAACATTTCAATTTGAGGAGCAAAATCCAATCGTAATGCAGCTTTCTGGAAGCGCATAACACAGAAGATAAACTGTGTATGCTGGTATGATAATAAAGTTATAATATCCTTTTCATGTGAAAAAGAAGAAAGAAATTTTATCAGATTCAAGAATCGCTTCTCTCATATTCTTTTCAAGTATCCACAAATGAACAAATCTTTATATATATATATATATATATATATATATATATATATATATATATATATATATATATACGAAGATTGCACTGACCAAACCGCTTCAGAAGTAATTTTGTCTTTTTATGAAGTCCTCAAATATATATATATATATATATATATATATATATATATATATATATATATATATAACACGTTAATTCGGCCGTAATTCTCTAATCTATATTCAAATGCAAATCACCTGTTAAATGTTAAATAAACGTAATACTCACTTACCTGTCTAATAATCACATCCTGAGTGCAATTTTTAATGTGAAAAATGAGGAGAGGATTGAAAAAATCAATCGAAATTATACAATTCTACATTTCAGTGGTAAGGTAAGGTAAATCCGGATTTAAAGTTTGAAAAAATGCATGCTTTTTAACAAAACTTTTGTTCGAACTATACGAGAGAAGGTTACTTTGAGAGGGTGTGTGCTTGTGACGTTTATTTACGGAATCACTTGTATAATAATATTGAATTTAAAAATCTCTTATTCGAGGAGGAGCCTTCATTCGATATAGGCTTGGCGTAGATAAAATCAAAATAAGAAATTTGATAAAAAGTTTATGATTAAATTGTTTTAGTTTTTGACAAAAGGGCGAAAACAAGTAAAATAAGTTAAAGCTCTAACAAGGGTGAGGCGGAATCTTATAAATTGTTTTATGCATAGTCTCTCTGCTTCTCATATCATATTCAATGTCTTAGTCTCAGACTGGTTTTTGTTATTTATTACTTTGTTTTCATCCATTCAACATTTTCTGCAAATATATATTGCTCTATTAAATACTGGGCTTAAATATGTTCCTACACCAGTTATATTCATTGCATTCTTTCCCGGTTGTATTTCAATTGAATCTCTAATTATGCGAGTTAAACTTCTGCGAGTGCATATAGAAATGGGTTCACAGTTTTCTCATTCTGTGCAATGGCTTGTTTACTGTGAATTTTGGCCAGATCCTATCTCTAAATGTGCCTACATTTGCATACCGTTCTTCTCTTTGTACCTATCTTGGATGCACGGTCTCTCCAACATACCTAAGATTTCAATGCCTGCAAAGTATCTCATATTGTCGTGATGTACACAGGAGTTCTATTTTTCTTTATTTTTCGGCAGCTTGAGGTAAACATTTGTTTTAATAGTATTCTAATGTTGTTTTTAGTTGCTGATATCCTTATTTTTCTACTTAAGTTGGAATTCGGTAATACTATAATCCTGGAATTTTCTAACAGCATGTCATTCTTTGGCCGAACTTTTTTCCTTACCAATCCTTCTATCGTCTCGGACATGAACCTTTCTATTACTTTTATCCGATAACCATCTCTCATGAATATTTTCTTCAAACAAATGCCTATTTTATTTCCATATGAGTAGTCGTGGGTTAAAGTTAAGAATATACTCGAGTAAGCATCTTTACTACAAACATCAGTTTCTAATATGTAGGATCAACTTACAAGGAGAAGTTAAACTATTCATCAATAATATGATTACTAAGGGTAAAGTGGATGAGGCACATGATCACACTCCCATAAACTGTGATACAGTTGCGAAAAGAATGTGTGGTTTATTTAAGGATTATACACCAACAGACAAACGGTCGAAATTTCAATGTCGCAAAATAGGGAAATATTTATACCCAAATAAATTAATAAATTCTCGTTGAGATTGTCGATGAATGTTGACTAAATGAAAATTACAGGCTAGTGAGCTTAATCGTGATGTAAATGTACAGCAATATACCAGTACCCAAAGCATTGGACTATTTTAAGCTTTTCCTGGTTAATCAACCGGTAATATTCGAGGGAAACAAAATGACGATGAGACATGTTATGGAGATGATTAACACGCGCATGACTTCAAATTATTTTATATTTAGGATGACAATTTATGACTAGATTTGTGGTGTTCCAATGGGACAACCATTTGCAGTTCTAATAGAAAATATTTTCATGCATTACATGGAAAGACCTTTTAAATTTTGCACCCCTAAATCTTAAATGATATATATATATATATATATATGTATATATATGTATATATATATATGTATATATATATATATTATGTGTGTGTGTGTGTGTGTGTTTATTGAATGACTTATTTGTTATTTGTTCATGAGGAGGATAAAATGCTTAGACATAGACAAACAAGTGGGTGAACTGAAATTTACGATCGAAAGGGAATCATATGGTGAATTACCCTTTCTGGTTGTCATATTAATTATAAATGGTCCAAAATTAGAAAAGGATGTTTACAGGGAGGATTCTTAATTAGATATTCGTCGTAATTTCAAGTAAAATCATTCATATATAATGACAATTGACATAAAAAATCAATGAAAATAAGAAGCCTGAGACTAACATACATAAAATATAAGATGATAGAATAAGATAGACTGCAAGTAATTTTCAGTGCTGTTGGGAACCATATAATGTAATTAGAAGCAATTTTGATGAGTGCCATAAATTAATTTAATCGTATCTATAATAACGTCAGATAAAACAAAAGCGTATCGGAGGGTCCTGGAAATACCTGACTCCAAACTTAGCTGAGAAATTAAAACGACTTCATTGAAATATAGTATACGTAAAATTTGAAAACAAACACTTACTCCAGGCACTAAAATTTCCACTTCAATGAAAAATTGAAACGTAACACAAATCCGAAATGTATAAAATTACTTTTAGGGACTTTAACCTTATTTATTTCAGTAAATTCATGCGCACAATTAATGAAAGAAGGGGCGAACAAAGAACGCATGCTAATATGTACATGTTAATAAATCATATCTCGCACATCATACAATAGAAACAGGGCATAAAATATAACGAACATTGGTTGCGCGGGTGGTGATAACAATTATTATAATCAAGGTTGCGATCTTGATGTAAGCACCTGGCCTATTAATTACTTACATATGTCAGTATAAACTAAGAATTGCATATTGAAAAAAAAACAATTCATCCAGTAGACCGGTTACGTTCCCATTGGGAACTCATCACGTACTGGCCAGAATTTGCAGCGGACAGGGCTCGAACCTTGGCACGTATGCTTCGGAATCTGGTGCTCGAACCACTGAGCCACCCTGCCGCACACTACAAACAAATTTCAGTTGGATCCCAACTAATCTAACTTGGTTAGTCTTTTTTTCTTTTAGGTGGAGCTCATATGGCATTCATTTAGGACCAAAGTTCCAACTAACCATCCCCAATCTATCATTATTGGACAGCCACCATAGTATATGGGGAAGTGGAATTGAAATGAATATTTATAAAATTAAATGTAGTGTGGTGTCTGATCAGTAATGACAGATTGGTGATGGTTAGTTGTAACTTTTGGTCTAAATGGATGTCGTATGAGCTCCACCTAAAAGAAAAAAATTAACCAAGTTACATTAGGTGGTAAATAACTGAAAATTGTGTGTAGTGTGCGGCAGGGTGGCTCAGTGGTTAGAGTACCAGATTCCGAAGCAGACGTGCCCAGGTTCGTATGTAATTAATGAGTCAGGCGCTTATATCAGGATAGAAAACTACCTGGGATGGTTTTAGACGCTTATCAGTATGTCATCTTAATAAATGGAAATAACCGATTATAAAATACGTCGAATTAAAATTGAGAGATGACATAATGAATAAAACAGCCGTAAAAAATACTAATCTCCATGTGGAATACGACACTAAACAATGTTAGGAAGCGAAAATTGCAAGAATTAGAATCTGAAACTCGCCCAAATGAAATGGCGGAGGGATGATTAATTAACGATTTAAATAATTTTTTGAATGATTTTAAAAGTTCAACATTTATTACTTTATATTTTACAGTAACTATCACCTTTGGTTCCGTATGACGTATAGCACATTTAATAAACCTTTATGTTAAAAAACAACTTTTCCTTACAATATAATTATAATCTTAATTTATTTGATAATTCCTTTTGTGACTCCGCCTTGATTCTATTTACTAACTTAATGAAGAGTATTCATTCCATCTTGCCTTCTCTCATACTTGGATGCCATTCGTAAATACTTAATTTAAGAAAATGTGTTAAGCAATAGAGATGGAATGTGCGAAAAGGAATTGATATTAATCACTTTAATTTAGCATACATGAACGCACAAGATCAGTTAAGTACGTTTAGCTGATTACTTCGCAGTCCTAAACACTCTCATACACACACACACACACACACACACGAGAGAGAGAGAGAGAGAGAGAGGAGTGGCGTATGATTATCCATTGAATCGTCAGTAGGTGTTATTACATCACTTTAATTTTACTTTGGTGCGTGTTCACATGCATTCACAGGTACTCACCAACACATGAATGTCACTCATTTAGCTAGTAAAAGTCAATTATGCTTAAGAGATCAACCAATGTGTATAAACGAAGCCGCTTAAATTAAATTTTCCACGTGAGTTAATATTATATCAAGTTCTTGACGTGATGAGCTTGTCGTGGAAAAAGGCTTCCGAATCAGTAAGTCGAACCACACGAAGTATGGTGGAAGACAGTGGATCCAAACCTCTTATCACGCAAAAGAATGGCCAGGTAGTCAGCTTCTTATATCTGACCGTTCCTTTTCAATTTTACACTTATCACTCACTTTTTCCTTTCTCAAGTTAATTGTAGTTCCCCTATCTGATTAGATTAATAAAGAAATTTTGCAAAGTCCTTCCGATAATTCTAAAGTCTAAGAATCCCATAATCGAGTTTTGCTTGATAGGTTTTTATTCATATTTCATTATAAAATAACACATAAAAATGTTTGCGCCTAGGAAACAGAATAGTTGTCTCATCGAGAAACAATCTATTTTGTAAAATTTCTTTCTGAACATAAAGCAGGTAGAGGATAAACATATACTTAATATTTCCATAATATATATCACCATAATTTTGCTTTCTATTGCTTCCGGGAAATCTGTAAAGTAAGGGTTCAGGCATTCCAATGATGTTTAAGCCAGGTCATTATTATACATTGAGACCTAAAGCCAAACTTGCTACTCTATCACTAACCGCTAGGTTGTATTTAATAATGATTTCTATAAAGTAATATGTGCCCTACAGTATATAATCTAAAAAATATGAGTATTTTGTAATTAAATGACAAATAAATTTCGAAGTTTTATAAGTAGGTGTATTCTGAACATTCTCAAATACCCCAAGTAGATTTTCTTGTCAATAGATCTACTCTAGGAGGGACAGTATCTCTTGAAATTGTTAATTCACCATGCACGAATTCCAATTAATCTGACCGAATAGTTTGATTGATTAATGACTTAACCTTCCGTTGAAACTTTCCTGTTGTGTGTTCAATTATTTTAAATGTTTGGACTTATTTTGTTAAACTGAAAATCTATGTTGTAACTAAGAGATGATGGTCCCTAGTCAATTCCTTCGATGGGCATATTTATGAAATATTTTACAGTATCTTTCATCCATCCACCATGCATCAAATTCATTAGGAACACAAATTTCCTTTGTACATCTGACTAATTAATCTCATAACATTTAAATGACGTTTAACAAGGTATTCACTTGTAGAGGATGTGTTTACATCTATAGATATTGAGTTAAACCATCAAAGAACTAATAAGGTGGCTGAATTTTTGTTTATCCTTGACATGTGATAGACCAACTGTCCCAAATATCTTGATTAAGTAAATAATGGGTATAAGGCGTGGTACCGACTTCTAATGATGAGTCGCTAATAAACAGGAAAAGCAAGTGGACATGAGATGATATCTGTCGTTCACGCTGACTATGGTTTGTTGTTCTGGTTCTATTTGAACTCATTGGTCACTATGTACACAGAACCTTATATACAATTGCATGTATTTTAGTTCTCTGTATCAAACAATATATTACTATTACATATTTTATTGAATAATGACATGATTACCGCGAAATGTGACTGATATCGGTCAACGTCAAAGTGCATGGATTTGCTGTAGTAACAAGTGTTCAGAAGTAATTAAACGAACATTGGTTGCGCGGGTGGTGATAACAATTATTATAATCAAGGTTGCGGTCTTGATATAAACACCTGACCCATTAATTACTTACATATGTCAGCTCAGTGGTTAGAGCACCAGATTCCGAAGCAGACGTACCCAGGTTCGTATCCCGTCCGCGGCAAATTCTGGCCAGTACTTGATGAGTTCCCAATAAGGACGAAACCGGTCTACTGGATGAATTGCCTTTTCTACACTATACAATTCTTAGTTTATACTGACATATGTAAGTACTTAATGGGTCAGGTGTTTATGTCAAGACCGCAACCTTGATTATAATAAGTGTTCAGAAGTAGTTGTAATTCTCAATTTTGGTGAAATTTAGCGTACCTTTAAATCATTGTACTGGTCCCATGTACTGAATCGGCAAACATTGTGTTGGAAAATTTTACAGGCTCTGTATATATTATATTTTATAAAATGCGTTGAAGTCGCATTGTCGAAAACCTTATATGAAGTTAACTTCATTACTGCTTGTATACACATTCGTATAGGAGAATGTACCGTTCAATTTTCTCACACTGCATGACTAACTACATTGTGGATATAAGGCGTAAAAACCGGATCCTACTGATGGGTCGCCAGTAAGCATCAAATGCATGTGAGCATATAAATATACCTTTCGTTCATGCCGACTTTGGTTTATCCTAGTGGTTCTATTTGAACTAATTTTCACTAGGTAGGCAAAAAATAAGTATAAATTTAAAAACAATTCATATAAGTTCACATCCACCAAAGTGAAACTGCAGTCATTGGATGTCGTTTAACGATTTACACACTTCAAACAATTTTTTTTATTTTTAATATTTTAAGTTCTGCAATACTATTGTAATCTCAAAGTGCAAGGAGAGCTTGAAAACAAAAAATACAATCAGTTGAACGGTCAAATGTTAAAAAACAAGAAACTTAATTACGATATGAAAAATGTTTTATATAATTAAACGAACATTGGTTGCTTGGCGGTGATAATAATTAATTTAATCAAGGTTGCGATCTTGATATGAACACCTGACCCTTTAGGTACATATATATTTCTCAGTGTAAACTAAGTATTGTATAGTGTAGAAAAAGCAATTCATCCAGTAGACCGGTTTCGTCCTTATTCGGAACTCATCACGTATTGTCCACGATAAATTCTGGATTGTACGTGATGAGTTCCCAAGAAGGACGAAATCGGTCTACTTGATGAATTTCGTTTTCTACACTATACCATATTTCGTTCATACTGTCAATTGTATTTACATAATGGTTCAGGAGTTTATATCAACCTTGATTAAAGTAAAATGAATGATAGTCAGAGAATAAAGTTACATAATGAGAAAATGAACATGATAAGAAAACTGGTTAATTAAAATAAAAGTCTCATAATAAACCTTCAACTAACTAAGCGCCATAAACCATCGGATACAACAAGATAAGTATAAATAGGTGAAATTTTGAACAAATTTTAATATAAACTAGTGAGCCAATAGTAAGTTTCTAAAATCACAACCAAGCTAATCATATTTTAATAATCATAATCTTTCACTGGAACAAGTTTCAGATTCTGATTCAGGCCAACGTATTTTTCTACCATTAGTTAATGCGATGTTCCAAAACGAACCTAGTGATTGTTACAACACTGTTTCATTCATAATCATCATCAACACGCACAGCACTTCAAATGCCAATAGTAATTTATGTTTAACTGCCATATAACTGAAGAAACAGAACCAATTAAAGCTGCAAGCAGCGATGAACGGGCCCTCGCACCCGGGCTCACCGCCAGCGAGTGGCTTTAGTAAAAAAGTGAACGGCGAGAAATATGCATTTAAAGTTGTAAATATAAGTGGAATATGTCAAAGTCATTTATATGTGCCAATCTTCCTGCATGTTGTGTCCTATTGCCAACAGGTGGCGCTATGATTATAACTGAATATTGGCCTTTAGATATCTTCAGGCCATGACTCTTTCCAAATATTTGAAGTTTGGGGAAGATCGAACATTTTATGCCTGAGTTACAACAACTTCTCTTCCTATGGCGAGACATCAAATTTTGTCACCACGCTATGGACACGCCCTTTAACAAAAACTCAAGATTTCAAAGGCCTTTAGATTACACTGACCAACTTTGGTGTTGATCTGAATAAATCTCTAGGAGGAGTTTGTTAAAGTACAACCCCTGAAAATGGAAATATCACACAAATTTTTCAGATATAATTCAAAACAAGATTTTAAAGGCCTTTAGATTACACTGACCAACTTTGGTGTTGATCTGAATAAATCTGTAAGAGGAGTTTGTTAAAGTACAACCCCTGAAAATGCAAATATCACACAAATTTTTCAGATATAATTCAAAACAAGATTTCAAAGGCCTTTAGATCACACTGACCAACTTTGGTGTTGATCTGAATAAATCTGTAAGAGGAGTTTGTTAAAGTACAACCCCTGAAAATGCAAATATCACACAAATTTTTCAGATATAATTAAACTCAAGATGTTCACAATTTAACATCGCAAAGGCCTTTAGATTAGACTGACCAAAAAAAATTATAAAATGTCATAAAATTTCTAGGAGTAGTTTGTTACGGCGTAAAACATGTCACTTCCTGTTGCCAGCAGGTGGCGCTATAGCGATATCTGAATATTGGCATGTAGATATATTCAGGTCAGGAGTCTTCTCAAACATGTGAAGTTTGGTAGAAGAATGTGGAATAATAGGACGGTACCGTCCTATTATTCCACATTCTTCTACCAAATATATAGTGGTTAAAGGGCGTAATACCGGCTCCTACTGATGAGTCGCCAGTAAGCACGAAACGAATGTGCATGAGATTATACTTCCCGTTCATGCTGCCTTTGGTTTATCCTTCTGGTCACAACTGAACTAATTTGTTACTAGGTTCGCAAAACCTAATACATACTTGCATATATATTAGTTCTTCGCAACAAACAGTATTTAAATGTGAAGTTTGAGTTATAGCAACTTCCTTTCTCATGGCGAAACATCGAAATTTGTAGGGCCGCCACAGACACGCCCTTCAACGAAACCTCAAGATCTTCGCAATTTAACATCGCAAAGGCCTTTAGATTACACTGACCAAGTTTGGTGTTGATCTGAATAAATCTCTAGGAGGAGTTCGTTAAAG
This sequence comes from Eudiplozoon nipponicum, assembly GCA_029291075.1. Classification (NCBI taxonomy): domain Eukaryota; kingdom Metazoa; phylum Platyhelminthes; class Monogenea; order Mazocraeidea; family Diplozoidae; genus Eudiplozoon; species Eudiplozoon nipponicum. The sequence goes on along the minus strand of JAQBSW010002540.1, from coordinate 45,716 downwards.
TACAACCCCTGAAAATGGCAAAAACGACACAAATTTTGCAGAGAAAATTCAAAATAACTGACTTCCTGTTGGGATTCGAATTTCGTACCAAGAGACTTTTTTGTAGGTATTGGTGTGTTACATGTGTGTACCGATTTTTGTACATGTATGTGAAACGTAGCTCGAGGCACACTCCGTTGAAAATGTATAGGTGGCGCTATCGAGGCATTTTGCCACACCCAATGGAATATTGGCCTTCAGATGTGTTCAGGCCAGGACTCTTATCAAACATGTGAAGTTTGGGCAAGATCGGACATTTTATGCCTGAGTTACAACAACTTTTATTCCCATGGCGAGACATCGAACTTTGTCACGGCGCCATGGACACGCCCTTTAACGAAAACTCAAGATCTTCACAATTTAACATCACACAGGCCTTTAGATTAGACTGACCACAAAAAAGACATTGATGTCATAAAATTTCTAGGAGTAGTTCATAACAGTGTTAAACATGACACTTCCTGTTGCCAATAGGTGGCGCTATGACTATAATCAAATACAGGCATGTTGATGTGTTCAGGACAGGACTCTTGTCAAACGTGTGAAGTTTGGGGCAGATCGGACATTGCTTGCCTGAGTTACAGCAACTTCCTTTTTCACGGCGAAACATCAAACTTTGTCAGGCCGCCAGGGACACACCCCTTGACGAAAACTCAAAACCTTCGCAATTTAACATCACAAAGGCCTTTAGATTAGGCATACCAAGTTTGGTGTTGATCTGAATAAATCTCTAGGAGGAGTTTGTTAAAGTACAACGCATGGAAATGGCAAAAAATACACAAAATTTGCTCATAAAAGTACATGTACGTGAAACGTAGCTCGAGGCGCACACCGTTGAACGTGTATAGGTGGCGCTGTCGAGCCATTTTGCAACACCCTCTTCCGAAACCTATATCAGACGTAAATTTTCACCAGGTCTGACGCGTGTGCAAAGTTTCATGACTTTTCGAGCATGTTTGGGCCCTCAAAAATGCGATTCATTTTGGAGAAGAAGAATAATAATAATAATAAACAAAGCAGATACAATAGGGTCCTCACACCATCGGTGCTCGGGCCCTAAAAACCAAGAAAACTTTTATAATTACGATAAAAATATTAAATAAGGCACACACATTATTAGGGAGATTTATGACAGAGAATACCTAGTCACTATGAGTATATGTATCTAGATAAAACATAGAAAGCAAAATAAACCTCTATACACCACAATTTGTCCAGGCCAGCATTAAGGCCATGCAACATAAGCAATACGCCTTCCTTGCAGTTTTCACTGTATCACACCATAAAAATAATTCCAATAGATTATCTAATTAGTCCCGTCACTTTGTTATGACTACATATCACCAGAAGGCTGTAGTTATCCCAGTTAGTTGTGTACCTTGTCTCTACTGCATGACAGTCAAGATCAGAATTGGTAACATGTCCATACTCGCATGCAGTTCTGTGTTCTTCTCTTCTTACCATGATTGGGCACGTGGTTTCGCCAACAAACATGAGCTGTGACATTTGCTTAAATCTGCTATTGCGAGTATTGTTCTGTGACTATTGGCCTAATTATGGAACGGGAATTGCTATTCCGAAACTTTTCCAGTAAACAAAGGTTATGTTACACCGCATTTCTAATGATTAGTATGAATGATGTTGAAACCCTCGGATGAAAGGGACAAATATGCCCCCAATCTGATCGAAGACAAAACAGATGCATACGTGGAAAGGTTAATCAATCGGATCTGTTAGTGCAAAGCTACAACCCGCGTACGCAGAACGCGGCATTACAAAATATGAAGCTGACACCGCGCACAAAATTCAAAGGATATGAGCTGCCAAACTTATCACCGGACTGAATACAATCCTGATGTATCTAAGATGTCATTATTTTGGTTAAGGAGTCCAGTAATAGCTTGATCCTGCAAACTTCCTTCGCTCTATCAGCTATTCCCATACCTCAAATTGAGATTAAAGTTATTTGTGACATTCATCATTGTTGCTTCTTTTAATTTATTAGGGTAACCAGTGGCGCTGAGTATTTCACGTTGTCTGTCTAATTCGAGCTCACTATGTTTTATATTTTTTTTATTTAAGGCATTTTAATTTTAATACTTTTAAGATACCGATTTCCAATCGATACGAATACGTTGACTTGAAATTAAGAGGAATTCCCGAATAAGCAACTATTCAATGTATATCTCCTAATTTCTGATCATTTCTAGATCATTTGACAGTCAGAACAGTAATTCATTGTAAATTGAGTTTCACTTATTTGATTAGTTAAATTTAAGTAGTCTACTATCTCTTCATCACCATTGTACTAGAACACTAATATGCCATCCAAGAACCGTAAATACAGCTACGGCTTCATTGGAATTTTATTTAAGAGATTATTTATCAAATCATTCATAATGATACTTTAAATAAATTTTGCGAGCTTGAAGAAAACACCAACCCCATTGTATTTAACCAGTCGTCGAACAGCATAGCAAAACTACCGTCAGTCCGTGTGACTGAAGTAAAATATGTATAAATAGCTCTGTCTTGAATGAGGATATCACATTTTCCATTTTTCATTGTCAGTATAGTGTCAACCTTAAAGATGGGGCTGAAAATGAAGTCCAGAAACTTCGTCAAAAATCGGCGAATCTTCATTGATTTATATGAACTAATTTCTGAGAAGTTAAACATCCTAATTGCTCTTGTAATTATCATTTGGGAGTCTTAAAACTATTGCAGCAACATATAAATAAAATTCAACGTTATCATTATGCCAAAGCTGCTCTGCCATTTTAATACCCTCTGTATTAGCCTCATTTCTAAGTTATCTTTCGTTTGAATTTTCCACGTTAAAACCACGGTTAAGCAATTCAAGTTGATTCAAATTATGATGCTTTGATGACAAATATGCTACAGGATTAGCTACAATTTAACTAGTACGAGTTCGAAAATGTGTGGTAGGTCAACAGGTGTTGACCACTAGAATGGCGGCCGAACCAGGATGTAATCTGCTTAACGCTGGTGAATGAATCGAGGCTACTTCGAGTTAACTTTGTGGAGGCTATGGCATGAGAGGACAGTACTCTTTGAAGAAACCCGGAAGTGCGCTCAACACTGACGAGCAAGATGAGTCCAATCATTTATTTGTGACATATGAATGTGAATTGCAAAAGGGTGTGTGGCCTAGACACGTCAGTGCCCAATGGCAGATTGACAGCTGCTTGCCTATTGTCCCTGTAATTAGTCTACACAGCAACTAATAGCCCTTTCGGTTTTGAGTTGATTTAGCCTCGTATATTTTAAGCTTTTTTTATTAAACTCTCCAACAACTGCGTCGTTTGAAATGCCTTCTTCATTGGGGCCGGGGGCAGCCGTTCTAAACGGAAGGGTAGATGGCATGAGCATGCAGTTTAGAGGATAGACAAGGAGGAAGATGCGGCTATAGAATGGTGGAGCAATTTGCTGTGGTTCAAAAGGCGTCTACTACCACAGGAAGATCTATAAAATCGAAAACCCGGCAACTTTCTCTTATATATAATTCTGACTTTTCTAATTTATCAATTACAAGCATCATCATCAAACTTCAGCATACATTTTAAATCACAAGCCTGCAAAAATAGGTAACATCAATCTTACCTTCGATTTCTCCTTAGAAGGCGCACAGTTATGTTTACATAAGTCACGACTCAACGAGTTCATTATATTTAAAAGATGACTACGTATACGTTACTTGCCACATTCATTTAAATGAAAAAGAACGTTAAATCTAGATAATTTCGGCTTACTACAATGTTTGAAACATAGATTTAAACTTCAGCATACATTTTAAATCACAAGCCTGCAAAAATAGGTAACATCGATCTTACCTTCGATTTCTCCTTAGAAGGCGCACAGTTATGTTTACATAAGTCACGACTCAACGAGTTCATTATATTTAAAAGATGACTACGTATACGTTACTTGCCACATTCATTTAAATGAAAAAGAACGTTAAATCTAGATAATTTCGGCTTACTACAATGTTTGAAACATAGATTTAAAGATGAAAGCTTTGATACTTGCCTCACGAGTTGCTTTTTGGTTGCGTATATTTACTATACATTTGGACGAGTTTGATACTGCTAAATGGAAACAGCTTTTTGCAAAAATGTAAAAGAGTAATCGCTTGACTTATATTTTGACGAACACAGGATTTTCCCTCCCCCGGCACTATTTATAGTATCTCTTCGTGCCCATTATACAGTGTAGACTGGGCACATTATTAACTGGGATGACTGTGAACTTCTAGTCATATGTAGTCGTAATATAATGATTGGGGAATCTAGCAAAATTACATCATGACAGAAAAAGCGCTGAAAATATCGCTAGGTTTGATTTGAAATACAGCATTAGCTAATGATAGGAATCATAAGCTAATGCTAGCTGCAGGAAAAAATTAACATTAATGAATCAAGATTGACTTACTAATGGGCTTATTATCTCTTTACTAGCTTAAAGTAAAAACCTATCCCATTGTATTTAAAAAGTCGTCAAACAGCATAACAAAACTACCGCCAGCCGCAACGCACTGACGCGTTTCGACCTTCCTTGATCATCATCAGAGCACGACGGCAAACTGACTATCGATGATCAAACCGCATTTAATATATATGGAAATCAAATTTAGATATGCGGCTCTCACCTCTAGCAGTTTCGCATACATTGAACTTGACTGGAAATGTTGGCTGCACAATTTCTATGCAGTCACGAACATTAACTGTTTACAGCTTTCGCCACATATACATATATAGGCAATACAATTTAATAATAATTGATTGTGCGGGTTGTGGTAACAATTCTTTAAATCAAGTTTGCGAGCTTGAAGTAAACACCAATCCCATTGCATTTAACCAGTCGTCGAAAAACATAACAAAACTACCGCCAGCCACAACGCACTGACGCGTTTCGATCTTCCATGATTATCATCAGAGTACGACGGCATGGTTCGTGACTGCATAGAAATTGTGCAGCCGACATTTCCAGTCAAGTTCAATGTATGCTAGACTGCTAGAAGTGAGACCCGCATATCTAAATTTGATTTCCATGTATATTCAATGCGGTTTGATTCTCGATAGTCAGTTTTCCGTCGTACTCTGATGATGATTATGAAAGGTCGAAACACGTCAGTGCGTTGCGGCTGGCGGTAGTTTTGTTATGTTGTTCAACGACTGGTTAAATACAATAGGATTGGTGTTTACTTCAAGCTCTCAAACTTGATTTAAAGAATTGTTACCACAACCCGCACAATCAATTATTATTATTATATTGTATTGCCTATATGTGGCGAAAGCTGCAAACAGTTAATGTTCTTGTTGTGGATTTGACCGCATTTTTCTTGTGCGGGACAATTGATAGCACTCATAGGTCGGTAAAATCTTGAACTTCCTTCATCTTCAGATGATGTAATTTTTGGCCTCAATTGATGGGTTCTCACTTGTCCCTTCTTCTTTAAGCCTTCAATTAGCTGATTGTCTGAAAATGACGTTGGATCAAGATTTTCCATTGTTCTTTGTCCTATATTTCGAGACCTCATTTCCAGTCTCATCTTCAGGGTTGACACAATACGCACAGGAGTAAAACACAACTTGTGACAAATGTGGTATCCTCATTCAAGACAGATATATTTATATCTATTTTAATTCTAAAAGTATTTTTAATTGTCTTCCTAATATCCGGTCTTCATACCTAGTCTCTAATACTCAAATGTATACAAAAACTTATCCCTGTCCCCCTCTGCGCACACAACTACCTATAAACATGTGTATTTTACTAAAGTGACATTTATTGAATAACTATAAGCACACCTTAATGTATTGACAAACACGGCTATCCACTGATGTCTATATTTTAATTGCTGTTCCGGACGCATAGAAAGATCAACAAATGTTTGAATTCAATATTGCCGTAATCCTCACATGCCCCCAGTTCACCTAATCCCATCCTGCTTGCAATCGGTTATAGACAGAGAGAGGTTAATAAAACTGTTGAAAGAATATATAGTATTATTCTATCGTTTTGACAAGACCGAATACGGAGTCTACACTAACGAAATCGTCTCTCAGCCAAATACACATTAATACTCATATCCTATATAAATTAGTTTCTCCATTAAAATATCTGGTCGGATATACCTATATAATAAATTGTATATTTATTTACTTATTCATAATTACATATATACTCACTTCTTATAAAAAATCATCCATATAATTCCATAGGCTATATATTATGTATATATAGATAAGCATATAAGCAACCATGTGGGAGCAACAGTGCTAATAAACCAGAGGGATTATGATGATAAGATGTACGTACAATTAAATAATAAAGAAGTATACCATAAAATAAATAAGGACCCAACGGACAAATTATACGGTGAGGTTAAAGCTTTAATTAATCAAATGATTGGATCTGGGGAATTGGATTCAGTACTTGGTAAATCATTAATACAAAGAGATTCACTCTCTCCCAGAGTGTATGGTCTAGTAAAAATTCATAAACAAGATAATCCACTTAGGTTAATTGTCAATGTCCAGAATTCTCCAACTTATAAAATGTCCAAATTTCTGTGCCATAGAATAAGAAAATACACCTATTTTCTAGATTATACATTAAAGAATACTTATCACTTTACTGATATTATTAGTAAATATAAATTATTAGAGAATGATAAACTGGCAAGCCTGGATGTGGTATCTATGTATACGAACATTCCGGTACAGGTTGCATTAGAGTGTGTCCAACGTTGTCTAACGGAATACCCTGAAATACTAGAAGGGAGTAAAATGATGTTAAGTAGTATTATGGAAATGTTTAAAATTTGTATGTCCTAATTTGGAATCACGGGGACAATGAGTTGGAGAATTTTCTGTATTTAGCTAATCAACTGGGAGAGGTAAAATTCTCATTGGAAAAAGAAAACAAAGAAGAATTATCGTTTCTAGATGTAAAATTAAAACGAATGGGTCAGACATTAGAGAAAGATATTTACAGGAAGGATACTTATTCGGGTATCCTCCTGAATTATTGCTCTAATCACTCGTTTGGGATGAAAATAGGCATTCTAAAATCTAATGAGTAATAAGAAGTCTGCCAAAAATAATTGGATTTGAAATATAGAAGGATAAAGATCTGATTAAATTGAAAAGAAATATTCAGGATAAATGGTTATCCGGAAAAATTAACTGAGAAAATCATAAAGGAGACATTATTGCGATTTAATAGAAGAATAACCCAGGAGAAACGGGCAGGAGATTTAGATAATCAGAATGAAGATAAGCACAGAACTCTGGTTCTACCAGACTCCAAATTAAGTAGAAAGATTAGGATATTAGCAACGAAATACAACATAAGAACAGTGTTAAGACAACCAGTTACAATAGGCAATAAGTTACCGAATCAGAAAGAAAAAATAGAACCGCTCAACACATCAGGGGTTTATGAGATACCTTGTAAAGATTGCAATCTTAGGTATATAGGTGAAACCATGCGTCCAATAAAGGTACGTAGAGGTGAACATAAGACGGCATGCAAATACAGACATGGTCATAGATCAGATCTAGCCAGGCACTCAATGGAGACAGGTCATCAGATAAACTGGGACGGCTGTAAACGGATTGCACTATGTAACCGAAATAGATTTACCAGATTGATTAGAGAATCAATTGAAATAAAATCAGGAATGAACGTCATGAATATGACATGTGTAGAAAAATCATTAGGCCCAATATTTAATGAAGCCTTCTCGAATGGAAAGAAACGTAGATTAGAGGAATCAGAGCTAACAATAAATCTAAATAAGAGACCGCGACTATGAAAAAAGAAAAAAACAGAACGAATTAGATGGAGTTAGAGAGAGGTAATTTGGCTAGAGTTATATATATATATATATATATATATATATATATATATATATATATATATGATGAACATTTCAATTTATATAAGATGTGAGAGAATTTCACGTTGTTGCTTATATGTTTATCTAAATATGGGTATATATTTCGCAGATACATATATATGGATGATTCTAAATATTCATATAAGATGTGGGGTGAACTCACATGGTTGCTTAAAGGCTTATTTAGATATTCACAATATATATGTAGAAGAATATTTAGATTTTATATATAAGGTGAGAAAAGCTCACATGGTTGCTTATGTGAATTGAAATAGGCATTATGTATATATATAAATATATATATATATATATATATATATATGAGGTGTAGACGGGTAGACATATGCTTTGATATTTAAATATACATATAAATTGTGAGTAAAATTAGTATATATACTATACACTCAAGGAGAAATTGTAAGTGGTTGAATTTCAAAGAACCCATTTCAATTGCTTATAAATATCTACATATATATATATATATATTTAGGGGTATATAGATAGACAATAAAAGAGATATATAAATATTATCAAAAGCATTTTGACTGATATAATTTATCCATTGCGGGACTCACAGTGTTGCTTGTATGAGATTCATATTATATATATGGTATATACACGTGTATATATATACATATGTATATATATATATCATGAATATATAGATATTTATAAAAGATGTGGGAAGAACCCACATGGTTGCTTATATGCTTATCTATATATACATAGATAGCGTGTGGACGTATGTATAAATGGATATTTTATAAGATGTGGGTGTGTGTATACATAAATATAAATAAGTAAAAATAAAATTTAAATATAAAAGATTGCTAATTTTATATATATGTATGTTCGTATATATATAGTGTATATACGTAGGTATAGATATATATATATATATATGAAGGATATATAGATATTTATAAAAGATGTGGGAAGAACCCACATGGTTGCTTATATGCTTATCTATATATACATAATATATAGCCTATGGAATTATATGGATGTTTTATAAGAAGTGAGTATATATGTAATTATGAATAAGTAAATAAATATAAAATTTATTATATAGGTATATCCGACACAGATATTTTAATGGAGAAACTAATTTATATAGGATATGAGTATTAATGTGTATTTGGCTGAGAGACGATTTCGTTAGTGTAAACTCCGTATTCGGTCTTGTCAAAACGATAGAATAATACTCTATAGACTTTCAACAGTTTTTTAATCTCTTTTGCATATAACCGATTTCAAGCCGGATGGAATTAGGTGAACTGGGGGGCATGTGAGGATTACTGCAATATTGAATTCAAAATTTGTTGATCTTTCTATGCGTCCGGAACAGCAATTAAAATATAGATATCAGTGATAGGCGTGTTTATCAATACATTAAGTGTACTTATAGTTATTCAATAAATGTAACTTTAGTAAAATACACATGTTTATAGGTAGTTGTGTGCGCAGAGGGGGACAGGGATAAGTTTTTGTGGACATTTGTGTATTAGAGACTAGGTATGAAGACCGGATATTAGGAAGACAATTAAAAAATACTTTTAGAATTGAAATAGTTATAAATATATCTGTCTTGAATGAGGATACCACATTTGTCACAAGTTGTGTTTTACTCCTGTGCGTATTGTGTCAACCCTGAAGATGAGATTGGAAATGAGATCTCGAAATATTGGTCAAGGAACAATGGAAAATCTTGATCCAACGTCATTATCAGACAATCAGCTAATTGAAGGCTTAAAGAAGAAGGGACAAGTGAGAACCCATCAATTGAGGCCAAAAATTACATCATCTGAAGATGAAGGAAGTTCAAGATTTTACCGACCTATGAGTGCTATCAAATGTCCCGCACAAGAAAAATGCGGTCAAATCCACAACAAGAAGGACAGCACTGCGAAAAACCATACATCTTTTAAAAAGTTAATGTTCTTGACTGCATAGAAATTGTGCAGCCGACATTTCCAGTCAAGTTCATTGTATGCGAGACTGCTAGATGTGAGAGCCGCATTAAGCACGAAACGAATGTGCATGAGATTATACTTTCCGTTCATGCTGTCTTTGGCTTATCCTTCTGGTCACAACTGAACTATTTTGTTACTAGGTTCGCAACACCTAATACATACTTGGATATATATTATTTCACCGCAACAGACAGTATTTAACTGTTATATTATGAATTGAATGATGTCATGCTTTCCGCGAAATGTGTTAACTGATATCGATCAAGGCCAGAGTGTATGGAATTACTGGAGTAACGGGTGTTCAGAAATTGTTGTAAATCTCAATTTCGATGAACAATAGCATAAATCGATATCCATAAGGTTGGTATCATGTACCGACTTGGAAACCATAGTGTTTGTATCCGGTACTCATCGATTTCAAAAAAGGTATCAGTTACTAACACAATAGCCATAGTGTTAGTATCCTTTACAGACTCAGTATATATATTATATAGTGTGAGTTAGCATTGAAGTCGTATTGTCGTTGACTTCAGATTATGTTAGCTTCACTATTACAGGTTTACACATTCGTCTAGGAGATTTTACCGTCCTATTATTCCACATTCTTCTACCGAATATATAGTGGTTAAAGGGCGTAATACCGGCTCCTACTGATGAGTCGCCAGTAAGCACGAAACGAATGTGCATGAGATTATACTTTCCGTTCATGCTGCCTTTGGTTTATCCTCCTGGTCACAACTGAACTAATTTGTTACTAGGTTCGCAAAACCTAATACATACTTGCATATATTAGTTCTTCGCAACAAACAGTATTTAACTGTAATATATTGAATTGAATGATGTCATGCTTACCGCGGAATGTGATAACTGATATCGATGAAGGCCAGAGTGTATGGTTTAACTGGAGTAACAGGTGTTCGGAAATTGTTGTAATTCTCAATTTGGGTGAATTTAGCATAAATTTATATCCATCAGGTTGGTATCATGTACCGACTCTGAAACCATAGTGTTAGTATCCAGTACTCATCGATTTCAAAAAAGGTATCAGTTACTAACACAATAGCCATAGAGTTAGTATCCTTTACAGACACGGTATATATATTATATAGTGTGAGTTAGCATTGAAGTCGCATTGTCGTTGACTTTAGATTATGTTAGCTTCACTATTACAGGTTTACACATTCGTCTAGGAGATTGTACCGTCCTATTATTCCACATTCTTCTACCATATATGTAGTGGTTAAAGGGCGTAATACCGGCTCCTACTGATGAGTCGCCAGTAAGCACGAAACGAATGTGCATGAGATTATACTTTCCGTTCATGCTGCCTTTGGTTTATCCTTCTGGTCACAACTGAACTAATTTGTTACTAGGTTCGCAAAACCTAATACATACTTGCATATATATTAGTTCTTCGCAACAAAACAGTATTTATTCGTCTAGGAGATTGTACCGTCATATTATCCCACATTCTTCACTCAAATATATAGTGGTGAAAGGGCGTAATACCTGCTCCTACGGATGAGTCCCCAGTAAGCACGAAACTAATGTGCATGAGATTATACTTTTCGTTCATGCTGTCTTTGGTTTATCCTTCTGGTCACAACTGAACTAAATATCGCACTTGTTTCAATATGTTGTTTCTAAAACTTTTGATATACATTAGACGAAGGAAGGATACCGGTAAAGGAACCCGATATATCTCTAATGAAAAATACTACTGGAACTTAGCCTGTCTTAGTCACAACATAGATCAGGTCTTTGGAATCATCCAGCAACGAAATTGTTCAATCATTCAACATTAAGCAATATTTAGTTTATACTGACAAAGTTATGTATATAATAGGACTAGTGTTCATATCAAGTTTGCAAACTTGATTTATGTAAATATATTATGACACTACTCGTTCAAGAGCATAAATGAATCGGATAAATAAAATATAGCATTTTATAAGTTGGTTCCTGAAATGTGTACCGGTAAATTTATCCAAAATATTTATGATAAACAGAGAGATTGAGAAAAATCCTGTTTTATGTCACAACGCAGATCAGGTAATCAAAAATATGGAATATCCATTAAATTTATCATTAAAATCCAACTGATTCATTAAAAGAGTGGTTCTATGTTAATCAAGATTCGGCCATATCACATTATTGAATATTAACTTTGATTTAAGGCATTTCAATTCAAAATTCAGCTTGCATTTTCACTTTTAATCTTTAAAAGAAGTATGGCTACATCCAATTCAAATTTTTTTATATTGTCATCTGAAAGGAATTTGGTAATATCGAATCGCTCCGTAGTAATCTAATTCTTCGGTGTGTATTCAATAGGAATCGTTGTACTTGATCCAAGTTCCAGATGAGACCGGAAATTCGATATCGAAGTATTGAAACTATTGTTAGATTTACATTATTTTATGTACGTCCCGCATAAAGGGACGATGGGCGTCGTGTTCTAGTATTGGAGGCATATAAAGTATCGAAATCACCTCATGATTCGTTGGAGAGAGTACGGCGAGTATTTAGAGATTGGGGTCAAACAACCTATGTTAGCAAAACAGAGTAAATGAGCACGTGGTGATAGCACTGCGCTATGTTTCTAATATTGCCTAGTTGTTACATTCATTTGATGTTGTTAGTTTGCATAGTTCACATAACTTTATTTAACTTGCTATTTCATCATATTGGTCGGCTTTCTCCGTAGAATGACGTTTGAAAGAAGACAATTGCATGAGGTATTAGAAATATGTAGCATGCGGAAACCTGGTTGTGCATACAGGGTGACATTTAATCCAATTAGTAATAGATTCCGAAAATGGGAAAAGACAACTAGAATTAGCAATGTACATGACATTCAATTAAAATTGAGACGTAGAAGGAAAGGTGAAGAAGACCATAACAACGCTCACAGGAATACAAATATTAAGTAAATTCAAACTGAATGGTGTGATGAAATGGAAGACACGAAGGATAAATTAGTCACAAAATTAATTACAGAGAAAAAAGGAGTATGTAGAGATATTTCAGCGAGAAATATGAAAGATAAATTGAAAAAAACGAGAATAAATATAGAAGCGAGGATATAGATAATCATCAACAGAATAAAAGTCGAATATTTTTTTAAAATTGAAAGAGAAAGGTATTGGTCAAATAAAATAAGTTAAAAATAAATACAACTCGACAGGACGATTGGATAGAACAAATTGAACAAATAAAGTTGTCTTGAACAAAGGAGTTTATGAAAAAAAGTACATAAAAATAAAACTGGAAAAAGAAAAGCAAGTACGATAGACGAATGTGTACGGGTAGTAGATAATGGTCGCTTGAAAGGAATGGATGAACGATATGAGGCAGAATCAGTGAAAGTGAGAATGCATAAGCAGGGAATTACAAATGCAAAAGTATTTTGAAAAAAAAGAAAACTGTGGCAGAAAAGGAGGCTGTAAGAAAGCAAGATTAAATGGTAATAACATAAAATGTAGCAAGCAGGAAAGATTCCATTGAATAAAAGGCGAAAGATAGACAGAATAGATAAGTTGTATACAGAAGTCAATTTTTTAAGGAAAAGGAATTCATTGCAATTATTTAGGTCAAATTTTCGATGTTGAAGTAAACACTAATCCCACTGTTTTTAACCAGTCATCGAACAACTTAGCAAAGCCAACGTCAGTCGCGGTAGTTTTGCTATATTTGTCGATGACTGGTTAAGTACAATGGGAGTGGTGTTTACTTGAAGCTTGCAAACTTGACTTAAAGACCTGTTACCAATTCATTACAACTTTAAGCAAACAAATGTGTGCAGCGCTATATCGATGTTTTTCTGTTACAGCTACCTTGCGTTGTGTTGGCATGTCGTCTTCGAGATTCTGATGTCATCCTAATGCATGTTCAATAGTCATACAAACATTAACACAGAAAACAGAATAAAACAGCACAATTAACAATATTCTGCGGCACATCATGCTATATTTAGTTTTTAATACAGCTTTCTTTCAACAATGTTTAGTGTTTCTTTAACATATTCGAAAAGATCAACATAACACTATGAGATATATAACCACGCCTAACAACGTTTAGATCATTGTGTCCGGAATTCCACTAGTCTAAAAGGTTTTTTGAATGAACACTGTTATAAGGTTAACTGACCTATCATGTTTAGACGAGTCATTTGGTTATATAACTAATGTTAAGATTAGGCAAACATGCCAAATATAACTCGACATCCAATTACAATTATCAAGTTAACGCATGTCAAACAATACCAGATCCTGTGCAAAAATCCGATGTCTCACTTAATTGTGAAGATGCCTGTGAACTCTTGGTTGCATATCTACATTTATATAAACTTGCAACAATGTTAATCGATAGATAAATTAATTATGGATAGCCAGCTAATAAAGTAGGTTGATATTGGCTTACTAAGTGATAACAAATGCTAGAGTAAATCAAACAATCATTGATTGTGCGGGTCGTTATAACGATTATTTAATTAAAGTTTGCGAGCTTGAAATAACACCAATCCAATTGTATTTAATCAGTCTAACAGCATATAAAAACTACCGTCGGTCCCGCGTACTGGCGCGTTTCGACCTTCGTGATCATCATCATCATCAGAGTACAACTGGTTAAATACAATGGGATTGGCATTTAAATACTGTTTGTTGCATTTATTTCAAGCTCGCAAGCTTTAATTAAATAACTGGTTTCACGAATCACGCAGTGAATGATTGTTTACTAGTATAACTTATACAGATGTGGCTAAAGCTGCAAAAAGTTAATGTTCGTGTCTGTAAAGAAATGTTGCAGCCGACATTTTCAGTCAAGTGCAATGTACGAAGGACTTATAGAAATGAGAGCCACATGTATAATTTTGCTTTCCCCATATATACGCATTACGGTTTGATCCTCGATATTCACACTACTATCATACACTTATGATGATAATGGAAGTTTGAAACACGTCAGTATGTGTGACTGACGGTAGTTTTTATATGATTCTTTAAATCAAGTTTGCGAGCTTGATGTAAACACCAATCCCAATGTATTGAACCAGTCGTCGAACAACATAACAAAACTACCGCCAACCGCAACGCACTGACGCGTTTCGACTTTCCTTGAACATCATCAGAGTACGACGGCAAACTGACTAACGAGGATCAAACCGTCGTACTCTGATGATGATCAAGGAAGGTCGAAACACGTCCATGCGTTGCGGCTGGCGGTAGGTTTGTTATGTTGTTCGACGATTGGTTAAATACAATGGGATTGGTGTTTACTCCAAGCTCGCAAATTTGATTTGAAGAATTGTTACCACCACCCGCACAAACAATTATTGTTAAATTGTTTTTATATGATGTTTGACTGGTTAAATACAGCAGGCATGGTGTTTATTTCAAGCTCTCCAACTTGATTTAAATAAATGCTGAAGTAAGTTAAATTTACCACACCAAAATATAATTGAAAAACAGAGACTAATAAAAATTCGAGCATACGTCGAAACGTCAAAGTCAAATGAAATCGGAATGACTGAAAAAGCGAATGAGAGAAAAAGGATAACCAAAGTAATCGTGAAAAGACCTCATGCATAAATCAATACTTCAAATCTAATTCCAGAATGTTTATAAGACATTGCTTAAAATGAAATAGAGATTAGATGAAGTCCTATTAAGCAATGCAAGCAAATTGAAGAATTACACAAAATTGAAATTATAATTTTGAACACATTTTCTGTTCTATCACAGATTTAATATTTTACTATGGATATTTAATTCCTCCGATTTATCCGATCTCTGTCTCTTGCTAATGGCCCATGCCACATTGAATATTGGGCCTAGCGAGATTTATATTTATGATACATTCCTAATGTTATTCATCGATTTTATTTCAATTGACTTTCTCATTAATCTGGTTAATCTATTCCGGTTACATATTTAGATATGTTTGCAGCCATCCAAATCGATCAAAATGATTTAATAAACTCACTTAATTTAGCAAATGATGAAGGTGTTATAAAGTGCACGTTGTAAAATGAAACAAGTAGAAAAATAGCGTCCCTCGATGTGAAATTGAGATGGAATGTGGGGAATATTAACAAACAATTTATTTAGGAATTATACCTATTGGTGTATCCCAATTAATCTCTATTCGAATCACTTGTATGGTAAGAAAACATTCATTTTGAAATCGATTATATTTAAAAGTTTCAGTATAGCTAATTATAAATATAGGAAGATAAGAAAAGGAAAGGAATAATAATGAAGTTCGATGTTGATTCGATATACATAACACAGGAGACACCTTAAGATTTCCGCAGGACCTTGGTAATGCAGGATTCAAAATCGAGTATAAAAATTAGTACATTTGGAGAAAAATATTATGTTAGAACTGTGCTGAAGCAACTGCTCATCTTTGGAAGTAAACTACTAAACCAAAATAGAAGAATAGGGCCTTTTAACATAGAAGGGATAAATGAAAAATTTTTGTAAGTCTGTAATCTGACGAATATAGGTTAAACGATGCGCCCATTTAAAGTTACAAGAGCAGAACATGAAACAGCATATAAATTTAGTCAAACCCAGAAATTAGACATAGCTAGACACTTACTATAATCAAGGTTGCCAACTTGATATAAGCACGTGACCCATAAAGCGGCAGGATGGCTCAGTGATTAGAGCAACAGATTCCGATGCAGACGTGCCCAGGTTCGAGGCCTGTCCGCGGCAAATTCTGGCCTGTACGCGATGAGTTCCCAATTCTTAGTTTATACTAACAAATGTGTGTATTTTATGGGTCAGGTGTTTATATCATCTTCGCAACCATAATCATAGTATATATTATAACTGCCCACGCAACTAATGTTCGTTTAATTATATAGCTAGGCACTCACAAGAATCTAGTCATAACAAAGATTTGGAAAGCTGTAAACGAGTCTTCATGTGCTACTGCATCAAATTGACAAGATTAAACAATGAATCAAATAAAATAAAATCTCGGCATATTATTATGCCTGTATCATAGGTTGGAAACTCGCTAGACCAAATATTCAATGAGGCATAAATTTTGTGTGAAAAAAGTCTGAATGAATAGAAAGAAATATTCTATTGTAAAGAAAAGGTGTGATGGAACAGCAAATGTATTCGAATTGATTATTTCATTTTTATTTGATTCTTTAATTTTCTTGCATTATATATTTCATATGGTTTCATTTGACATGTATTTCATTTCACGAGTAATGCCTTGTAACTCTTCTGAAGTTAGGCCTGAACTATCCAGTCATGCCTGAGACCTCGTAGCGATTACTTTGATTATCTTTTTCTCTCCTTCGCATTTTTATGCTTTTTCTCTACAAATTACTTTGATAATTTAGATCAATTTCTTATTTCTAGTTAGTCACAGTTCTTCAATTCCATTCGCGTTTGGAAATTTAAACTTATTCTGGAATTTGATTCCTCTTAGTAAACCAAAATCAAAAACCCGACTCATCTGTTCAGTCGTAATTAATTTATTTATCGATTAAAATTGTTGGAAATTTATATGAGTCTATAAATGCAATAAATATGAAAATTTAGTATATAAATTAAACTTTCATTCGATGTGCGGATTCGATGGCGCAGTGGATGAGTTTCAAGACTCCAAATTCAGAACACTCATGGTTGAATTGCCGGCTGTGCAAATTCTGGATTGTGCTCAATTTATGCCAAACAGGGCCAAACTAGGCCTACATGGTTAACTAAAGTTGCCACCCTGTTCAATTTTTCGTTTACATTGAGAATATATAGATAAATAAATCCTGCCATTATACTTAAATTGAGAAAAACCATTATATATATATAGCGGTATAAAATCTAAAGCGTAATAACTAGCAAAGCTATGTTAAGCGTACCAACTTTATATATTTTGAGGTACAATAAATAGCACTACGAGTTATCTTCTCAATGATTTGTACATAAAATAAATATCGTCAGAAGTAAAGTAATTGCTATTCTAAGAATCGGCTATTTCAGCAACAGTCTTACTCTGGTTTTGATGACAAAAGGTTCATACTTTTAAACAATCAATGATTGCATGGATGGTGGTAGCAATTATTTAAATCAAGTTAGCGAGATTGAAGTAAGCACCAATACCATTGAATTTAACCAGTCGTCGAAAAACATAGCAAAACTAGCGGTAGTTTTGCTATGTTGTTCAACGAATGGTTATGTACAATGGGATTCGTATTTGCCTCCAGCCCGTTAATTCGATTTAAATACTTTCATACTTTGTTAAATATGAAACAAGTAGGCAATTTGAAATAAAACAGCTTGAGTCTATATATTATTATTAATAAAATACGCATGACGTACGTCCAACATGTTAGACCAGGAAGATATACCAAAGTCGGTATAAACATAAAGTTTAAACATATTTATACTTCGTAACGCAGTTACTAGCTTAAAAATATTTTTCAAATTTGGCCATAATTAACTCTAATGCTTGCAAGATAGTTATTCTCAAGTGCGATATTTAGTTTAACATTTGAATTGTAGCAAGCCTTATTCATGTAACAGTGGCGATTTAGCTCCTACTCCTGAAATGTTTTATTGGAGAATAAAACTAGAATCTGTTTTATTTAAATGAAGTTTTCGAGCATGATATTAACA
This sequence comes from Eudiplozoon nipponicum, assembly GCA_029291075.1. Taxonomy (NCBI): domain Eukaryota; kingdom Metazoa; phylum Platyhelminthes; class Monogenea; order Mazocraeidea; family Diplozoidae; genus Eudiplozoon; species Eudiplozoon nipponicum. The sequence goes on along the minus strand of JAQBSW010002540.1, from coordinate 27,135 downwards.
CCAATCACGTCATATATACATATGTTCGTGTAAAATAAGCCTTGTATAAGGTAAGTAGAACGGTTTCGTCTCTATGGGAAACATTCGAAGTACTGTTCAGAATTTCTCCTGCATGATTGTGTAGATTGCGGCAGGCTGGCTCAATGGTTAGTGCAAGAGACTCCGAAGCTGGTGTGCTCAGGTTCGAACTTTTGGAGAGTACCTGAAGAGTTCCCAATAAGAATGAAAGCAATCTACTAGCTGAATTGCCTTTCTATATTATATAATGCTCAATTTGTACTGATGAATTATATATATATATATATATGTATATATATATATATATTTAATGGAACTGACATTCATACTAAGATCGCAACCTTGATTGATAAATAATTAATTGTGTTTAAATAGAAAAAAATTGACCACGAAGATCGCCTTTAGATAAGGTAGCACAATCGCACAGCTAGCCTTATTAGAAATTCAAAAGCATTGGCTGGAATGCCAGATATTTCACTGGACAAAGCATGTTTAGTCACAGGCGTAAGTATAACAAAATTTTATTTACACACACCAGTCAGGTATGTGCTTCAGCAAGCCTGAATTAAAATCCCCCGAATTCTGAACTATTAAATGAAGTGAAACTTAACGGCCGTTAGGTTGATGACATATTTTTTGTCTGTGATATACGTGTGCATGCCGAAGTTTTGCTTAATAAATTCAATGAGCGGCATCCGGATGTTCGATTTACAATTGAAAACACAGAGTATGATGCTCAAGCTTTCCTGAGTGCGTTATTAAACGTGGAATTGATGGAATATTGTGAAGGTGAGTCTTCCATAACAAAACTTGTACAGTATAATATTTACATTTTAACAGCTACTGGCCTTTTAAATGTAAAACGGGTTGGTTAAGGCATTTTACAATAGGGCCTTGCGTATTTGTTCGACTTACTGTTTGGAGAATGAATTATATGCTGGAGTATTACTCTAATGATTCATGGTTACTCACAACATATTATTGATAATATAACCTTATGATATATCAAAACCCGTTTTGAATAATTGTAGAGTTGATAAGAAACCAGTGTATTTATCACTACAACTCAAAGGTGACAAGGCGATGAAACATCTAAAAATATGGATTGCGTTCCACATTGGCATTTACATGTTATGCAGCTGAACTAGTTTTAGTTAAATCCACTACCGATCTTTCTCTAACCAGTATGGAAAACAAAATTTCACCGCAGTCTGCAATTAACACAGTCTAAATTTATAATTTTGACTGTGGACAATCATATGTAAGCAGCTATTCTGGAAGACTTAATTCACGTTCTTTGGAGCACATACCAAATAATGGTGTGTAAAATAAGATTGGTACTGCATGTACATCTACAACTAGTCGTGATTTATCCTGTAAAAATCCGACATTCAAAAAAACGAATTTCAGTTTTGATTAAGAAAAGGTGTACACGTGTGCTTCGTTATTTACAGTCAATCGCAGTAAATGGACATTTATTTTAATCAAGGTTGCGATCTTGATGCAAACCCTCGTCCCATTATATAGATACATTTATAAGTAATAACTAATCATTGCATAATATCGAAAAGGCAATTCATTCAGTAAACAGATTTTGCCTTTATTAGGAACTCTTGAGGAACTGTCCAGAATGTTCCTTGGACAGAGCTCGAACCTGAGCACGTCTGCCTCTCAGTCTGCTGTTCAGACCCATGAGCCACCTTACCGAAGTGTGGCTAGTTAGAATTTTATGTCTAAAGGAATGCCATATAAATTCCACCTGAAAGAGAGGCTAATCAAAAACAGTGTGGCCCAGTGGTTTGATTCTAAGTCTACGTAGCGAACATGCCCAGTTTCGAGTCCTGATTACTAGAAATTCTTGACAGTGCCCGAAGTGTTCCCAATATGGACGAAGCCGATCTAGTGGATAAATTGATTTTTTATACATTATAATATGCATAATTTAAACTAACAAATGTATTTATATAATGGCACAGGTTTTTTCAAGATTGCAACCTAGGATTAAATATTTGTCATCGCCGTCTGCGGAATCATTTTATGTTTAATTAAATAAATAGACGTTGTCTAGAGTTGTGTAAACAAAAATAATTTGTTCGTGCACTGACATTACTATGAAGCTTTCTTAACTCAACGCAAAACAAAATTACTTTATTGAATTGAAGCTGCAGACTGCTATTGCAGGACAATTGATAACACAGGTAGATCGGCGACATCTTGATATTTTTACATTTCCAGGCGCACAGCGTGGTTGCTTCACTGATTGATGAGTTCTCTCTGATCTCGTCATTCTTAAGCTTTTCACACTATTTCTTGCCCGCTAAAGATGTTTTAGTATCAAGATTTGTCAAATCTTCTTCGACGTGTCGGGGCGTTTTCTCGCCCCACCGTCAGGAAACTAACGCAATACTCATAGAACCAACAATTTATGGCAAATGAGATACCCCCAGTCAAGACAGATCTATTTATATTTTCTTTACTGACAAAAAAGATTTTCTCTGCCCATCATATCCCGCAGTACCATCTTGTGATTTCATTTCAAAAGATGACAGTCCGCGCAACAAACTGTCATCTAAAAGTACTTCTTGTTTTCTTCTCCAGTAAACCAATTGAGTAGGTGGAGCGAAAGCGCTACTATTTCGCGTGTAAGGTTTCTTTAAAATTCATATTTTGAAACAAATGTTTCACATAGTTGAGATATAAATTATTTGTTACATGTTAGTTTTTCTTCTTGGTTTAACTTACTATTCAGTTAAGTACAGTTTAAACGTTACACACGGTAAAATAAATTTCATTCCAGAACATGAACAATTGTTAACCACCATAATGAGAATTGCATTAGCGCGTGAAATATTGTTACTTATTGTTGCTTGATTATGAAAAATTCCTGTGAGGTAAGAATGATTAATAGATAAAAGGTTTGTTTCTCTATGAAGATTAAAATACCTATCTGAAAAGCACACAGAAATGAGGCCAAATGCATCTCTGCACCACAGAACACGTAGATTTGCTGTTAAATTCTTTTCACGTATTATTAATTCCACGTCATTTGATTAAGCAAGATAAAGATGTTAAACATTTCGAAGTAGCATAGTTCATAAAAATACTCAAATATGCTGTTATTGATTTTTAATTCTTCCATTCTTTTCATGTGCGGGACAATTGAAATCACTTGTAGGTCGGTAAAATCTTGATTCCTTTACATTTCCAGTTGCTCCGATTTTTGACCTGTATTGATGGGTTTCACTTGTCCCTACCTTTTGACGTCTTCCATCAACTGCTTGTAAGAAAATGACGTTGGAAACAGATTTTCAGATTAATTCCGAATTTTCGGGACTTCATTTTCAATCCCACCTTCAGGCTTGACACCAAACTCAAAGGGAAAAGAAAACAAATTGTTGCAAATGTGGTATCCTCGTTCAAGACAGACCTATTTATATTAATTTTAATTCCTAAAGTTTTTTATTATCGTCATTATTATCTTTAACATATCCTTTAAAATGTTGCGCGGTGCCAGCTTCATATGTTGTAAGTCCGCGATTTTTGCGTTCACGGGTTGTCGCTTTGCAATGCGATTTTTGCAAAGATCTGATTGATGCCCATTTCCAAGTACGCATCTGTTTTGTCTTCTGTCAGACTGGGTGCGGATTCGTCCCTTTCTTCCGATGGCTTCAACAACGTTCATTCTAACCACTGGAAATGAGGCGCGAAGATTCGATCGCATCTAATTTTCAATGGTTAGTATGAAGGCTGTTGAAACCTTCGGAATGAAGGGACGAATACGCACCCAGCCTAACCGAAGACAAAACAGATGCGTACTTGGAAATGGGCATCAATCAGATCTTTGCGTCACATTACCATTAACCGGCAAAAATCCCGGACTTCAACATATGCAGCTAGCACCCTGAATTCAAGGAGATGTTAAAGTTAATAATAACGATAATAAAGCAAGGTACAATATAAGCAGATACGAAAATTCTTCACAACAATTTGTTTCCTGTGGTATGTTGCAAACCTGAAGATGTGACGGAAAATTAAGTTCCGAAAATTCGGAAAATCTGGTTCCGACGTCATTTTCAGACAAGCAGCTGATGGAAGGCTTCAAAAGTGAGAACCCATTAATCAAGGCTAAAAATCGGAGCAAATGGAAATGTAAAGGAATCAAGATTTTATCGACCTACGAGTGCTATTAATTGTCCCGCACAATGAAATGGCGGCGAGAATAAAAAACAAGAAGGACAACACCGCGCAATATAAATAAGCATTTATGATGTAATTTTACCTAGATTGCTAATGCAATATGAACTTTTTCTTATTATTGACTAGATACAGTTAAGGATTATGAACATTTGAGCTGATACCCCATGTTATGTCCACCTATGTTGGATGGTCCACGTACATGTATGTCGTCAGTGTTTATTATTAGCGTATCGTCTAGACGAGCCTTAATTATGCCTAATTCTGCAGTTAAATTATTTATTTGAGAAGTCAATGCCTGAATCAACGTTTCCAACCCATCAGAAGCCATTTTAAATGTACGACAAATGCTTTATTTTTACTCAATTATATATAGAAATTTTCTCGCACAACGAGCATCGATTTAATAAAACAAATTTACACATTAATTAATTTATGTTCACTTCAGCTCGAAGTCTGCTTTACTCATTGGGCTGACTGCTTCATTCTTATACGTGCGCTTCTGCGAGGAATTTCTGTTGAAATAATGTCTGCCCTAGATAAGACCCTTTGTTCATTATTTGTCTTAAAGATGGCCATTGCCACATCTTCCCCCCCCTCAGGAATCGGCTTTCGCACTCTGCTTAAACGATCCAGTGCAACAGCTCGTGGTCCATCGGGCAGGCTAACAAAAACAGTATTGTGCTCTGCGTCCACCCTCTCCACGCGATACGGCCCATCATTGACAGCCTGCAGTGCCATGGGCTCGACCTTCGCTACCATGACATAGTCGCCGACCTTTAGGCGAGTGCGTGTCGGTTGCCTTGCATAGCCTTGTCGCTGTGTGGCGCCTACATATTCAGTTAACTGTTTTAGTCGTTCCTGAATATCCGCTATGGTGCAGCGCTCATGGGATCCTTGGATTACAGGTTCACCTGGCAGTCTTATGTGTCCTCCATAGACCATGGTCGTTGGAGCGAATCCTGTAGCTGTTGAGACTGTAAAGCGCATGGCCCGCTCGACCAAATGTAATTTGTCTCTCCACGTTCCCGGGCTCTCGTGGCACCAACATCGCAGTACCTCTTTCATCGTCATATGTGCGCACTCAGCTGTCGCATTGGTTTGCGGGTGATAAGTGGCTGTGCGGGAATGCTTTATGTCAAGGTCTTTGCACCACTGATTAAATTCTTTCGACTCAAACTGTGCGCCTTGATCGGTAACAATAACTTGTGGTGCACCGAATCGACTGAGCCATCGCTCTTCTAAGCACGTTATAATCTTTTCTGTTGTGATCTTCTTCAGTGGTACAAACTCGACCCATCGGGTAAACTTATCGACCATGGAAAACACATAGGACACGCCGCCGCGAGCTACCGGCAGTGGACCTACCAGGTCGATATGCAGAAACTCGTTCCGTGCAGTGGCATTGAAAACAATCGGAATGACTTTTTCTCGTTTTAGTGGTTTACAACGTTGGCATGTAGTGCACTGTTGACAATAGCTACGAATTTCTTTGGACATGCCAGGCCAATACAATCGTGACTGCAATGTCTCAATGAGCCGCCCAGCGCCGGGATGTCCTAACGTTTCATGCCAAAAGGCCATTAATTCTGTTCTTATAGATTCTGGCACAAACCAATGCACTGTTTGTCCTTTTTTCCGCACCAACAGGCCGTTCTGTAGACTCAACGTTTTATATGGTGCAGACACCACTGTGCCGGTTTTTAATTGATTGACTATTTCCTGACATGTAGCATCTCTTCCCTGTTCTTCAGAGACTTTTATAAGCGGCGAAACCCGCACAGCGGAAATTCTGCTGAGCGCATCGGCCGCCGCATTCTCGATTCCTGCTCTATGATGAATTGATATATCGTACTCTTTAGTTCTTCAGTGGCTCGATGTACACGTTTATTTTGACAGTCTATCGTCTTAACCCATTTTCTAATGAAATCAAGTCCCAATAAGGGCGTTTGCGTATTCGAAACAACAAAAGACATATGATAGACATTTTCATTTATTAACAACTTCGTGTCCCACTCGCCCACAGCCACCATCGATGCGCCCGATGCCTGACATAAACTTGCTTTCGTAGGTTTTACATTGTTCAATGGCCAAGTCAATGGTAGTACCGACACATCAGCTCCAGTATCCAATTGCATTATTACTGGCTGTCCGTTGAAGAGTTCTAAAAATTTAACTTTAATGAAAATTCTTACATTTGGCAATGTTTCCCACACTTCCTTTTCTTCAAAGTCCATCTGGTTCGGACCACTTTACTGTTTGTTCTGCTGGTCTTCATTTGATCTACCCGTCGGAGCCACCACAGGATTAATATTTGTGCCCTGCTCTCTCCCACCTTTATTTGTGAGATTGTGCACCCTGTTACCCCACTGCACTCGCCGTTCTCGAGGAGCAGTACATGGGTTTTGCTGACGCTTATACATCGTATTCGTCGGAGCTGGAGTCCTTATATACTGACTTTGCTTCCAGGCCACTGGCTGTTGCCTTCTGTCGCGGAACTGCTTATTATGCCGCGAAGAATTCCAATACGGTATGTCGCTCCTGTCAGATGTCGTAACTGGACCCATGCGTGGAGATGCAGCTGCCACTTTGTTTGTCATTATGGCCGAACTTTGAAGAGCCTGAAGTCTCTCTTCAAGGCCTCCCTGGGCGCTGGATATTTCACCGTATCTGGTAGGATCCAGCAGCATGAACATGATGGCCTCATGTGGTTGCAAGCCGGGTAAAGACTCGGTAAGCTTCGAGAACCACCGCTTGATACGTGCCATGGTATCCATGGGCATCTCACCCATTAATGGCTTCAGGCTGTATAATTCTAAGAACACTTCCTGATGCCTGGCCTGGAAATGATCCAACACGCGTCTTTTGTATTCTTCATACGTGAGGTCAACCGGCAATTCCAATTGGACTGCTACTGTCCGGTCCACTAATTCCTGGACAGCTACACGCACAATAGGTGCTTCCAATGTAAATTCTTGGGCTCGAACTGATGCTTCAAATTTTTCGAACCACAACTGTGGCCTTTCCACATCTAGTGGTGCCAACATCGGCTTAAACTCTGATGACGGTCTGAAATAACTCGTCGATTCGGCTGAAAACGCCGGCATATTTCCTCCTGATTCCTCTTCGGCGCGGTCGCCATTGTTATGTCCACCTATGTTGGATGGTCCACGTACATGTATGTCGTCAGTGTTTATTATTAGCGTATCGTCTAGACGAGCCTTAATTATGCCTAATTCTGCAGTTAAATTATTCATTTGAGAAGTCAATGCCTGAATCAACGTTTCCAACCCATCAGAAGACATTTTAAATGTACCACAAATGCTTTATTTTTACTCAATTATATATAGAATTTTGCTCGCACAACGAGCATCGATTTAATAAAACAAATTTACACATTAATTAATTTATGTTCACTTCAGCTCGAAGTCTGCTTTTCTCATTGGGCTGACTGCTTCATTCTTATACGGGCGCTTCTGCGAGGAATTTCTGTGGAAATAATGTCTGCCCTAGATAAGACCCTTTGTTCATTATTTGTCTTAAAGGTGGCCATTGCCACACCCCAATTAATGGTTGCGGGACAACTGATAGCACTCGTAGGTCGGTCAAATCTTGATTCCTTTACATTTCCAGGTGCACAGCTTGTTTTTTTAACTGATTGATTTTTTCTCACTGGTCCCGTCACTGCTTGTACGAAAATGTTATTGAGACCAGATTTACCGAATATTTTCCAATAACAGTTACGGAAAAGCAGTACAAGGACGGTTTCAGTGTGCCGGGACCAATGAGAACCCATAAATCAATTAAAAAACAAGCTGTGCAGCTGGAAATGTAAAGGAATCAATGTTTTCACCGATCTACGTGTGTAATCAATTTTCCCGCAACCGTCCATTGTGATATCAGCTCGAACGATGATAGCATTACGAAAAGCCCAATTACTTTTATGGATTATGAACATTTTTCATGCTCTATTAATATTCATCTGAACGTTTTCAAGGCCAAGTAAGGGATACACTCTCATAGGAGAATATCAATTTGTTACCTGAGTGAAATATTTTACTCTTTGTAAATCAATTTTAATCCGAAGGCTTGTAGTAAAAAATTCATCGCTAGTGGCGACAAAGTTTAAGTCATGATCATATATAATTTTGCTTTCCATATATATATATATATATATATATATATATATATATATATATATATTGCATTGGGATTCGATACATACTAGTCTGCTAGCCGTCTTACTCGAATTGACTTATTAATTGTCAATTTTTGTTTAGGATGACCTCATTGAAATAGGTCCCCAAAACAAGAAGTCGATTTATCCGGAGTGAAAATTATAACAGTCGATGCAAACACCTTGTTGGGATCAAGAAGGTTTAGGTAATAATTCTACTCCTTGTCGCGCATCATATTTCGTTTAAAGCATATATACATTGATTGCTAAGTGGTGTTTAATTTCGCCATAGCTACATTGGTGTTAGCAAAGGTGTGTGTTACCTGCAAATTTGACTAACTACTACGCAGTTCGTTAGAATGCCCTGTCACGATGCGTTGGAGATAGGGAGTTAAATGCATGACTCACTATTTACTGCGATCCGAAAATGGTGGTTATCAATTTGCAAAATGCCTTCAAATGACCTTCAATTAATCGAACAAGTTATCTGAATTTATTTTGTGAGCATAAACAAAGGGATAGTTTATAATTATAATTTGTCGCGTTTATATTTGTTTTACTAGTAAACGAACACATGGCATTAGTTTATTTCCAATATTATGAACAGAATTGCACAAACTCGTTTAATTTTTCAATGGCATTATTTCATTTTCGAAGTCTATGTTTTGGTTTGTGACGGAAAGTCATCCATCAATTAAAATGGGCAATGTTCCTGTCAAAGTTTTGTGAGAAGTAAATACGTAGCTTATATATAAATAAACATATATATATATGAATAAACACACACACACATACACATATTATATATATATATATATATATATATATATATATATATATATATATATATATAAACGTTTATTTATTTGTACGCATTTGTCTGGATTTACAATAAATCCGGTTGAACATTAGTTAAAACGGGCCTTGAATTTGATGGTTTTGGAAGGGAGCGTACACACCTTAATAGATAAAAGTTAAATTGAATACGAAGCATAAATGGACAAAAGACATCTTCCAATCACATTGACTTCAGTAAAAAGATTGCATGCACTTGCATTCTAATAAAGAGTTAGGGCGAGCAAGTTCTGCTTAGCTGTCAAGTTCTGAATGACTTTGATTGCAACATCCCCTGTGCGTGCATTTCAAAAAGTTTACAATGACAAGTGGATGAATTAAATCAAATAAAACCTGAAAATAAGAACAAATTCCATTTGAGAAGTCACAGCTATTTCGTAATATTAAGTTTTCAATGTCAGAAATAACATACGCACACACAAACAAACACCATAACTAAGTAGTCACAATCAAACTAACACGCGCTCTCTCTCTCACTCATATATATATGTATGTGTGTGTGTGTGTGTGTGTGAGTGAGAGTGAGTGTGTGTGTGTGAGGTAAATTTGTCGAATTAGAAAGTCTAACAATCATTGTGAGAAGCAGTTTCGAAACAATTAAATATTACCTCAATGGGATGAAAACCTAAGACTAACTTTAAATTATTCAAAATTGTTTCATGGAAAGAAATAAGAGAATTAATTAAATTGTCTATGTACAACTATACTAATATATTAATTAAATGTTTATATAGTTAATCCATCTATTAGGCATATAAAATTATTCACTATTTAGTTCAACACAAGAACAAATTCAATAAAATTATCATTAAATTATACACTTACACACATGTAAATGTCTCAAGTTAATTCATAAATGGATATAACTGATTATTGTATTACTAAAGTGTTTAACGTCATATATGCAAACATATATATATATATATATATATATATATATATATATATATATATATATATATATATATATATATATATATATGTAAGATTGAATACCGCATAAATTAGTTTACTAGCAATTTACTAAACATAACAAAACTACCGCCAGCCACAACGCAATGATGCGTTTCGACCTTCCATGATCATTTTCAGAGTACGACGGCAAACTGACTATCGGGGATCAAACCGCATATCTAAATTTGATTTCCATATATATGGGCAATGCGGTTTGATACTCGATAATCGGTTTGCCGTCGTACTCTGATGATGATCATAGAAGTTCCGAGCGTCAAATTGTTATAATAGATCATTTGAATTGGCTATATTAAGCAACACTAAGGATCTAAAATTAATTATCATATTTAAATGAATTCTAAAATTATACTACACTGGTTTAAGTCATTTTAAAATTGTATACTGTATATATATATATATATATATATATATATATATATATATATATATATATATATATATATATATATACATAGAGAGAGAGAGAGAGTGTAAACCATATGTCAGGAAATATATCTCGTTATTAGGTGATTTCCCATAACCATAACTTAATATGTTATATGTATCAAATAATCGTTCCATTATCTATCTAGGAACCACTTGCCGCATCATTCAACCGTATATAAGTTAAAATATATGCATACCAGATGATTTGTTAATCTTACTTTATATATATATATATATATATATATCGATCTATCCATTAATTTATCTATTGTGATATATATACCTGTCTTAATATATGCATTTCTATCTATCTAAAATTCCTTTTATCTATATGTCCCTCTGTCCACCAATTTATCTATTCATCCATTTATATTGCTTTTATCTATCCATTTGTATAATAGCTTCCCACCCATCTATCTACTTTTTAAAAACTTTTCTTAAATTAACTTACTCAAATTACTGTCTAATTTAATTCAACATTTAGATTTTCCTGCAATTTTTATCTCCCAAATTGGTTTAATAAAAAATTTTAATAAAACTTAATAGTACCACTGATATTCCATTTTCAATTTTCACAATTGTGCGTAAGCAAAATTTAGCTGTTTCCAAATTAGTTTAATCCTATTGATATATATATATATATATATATATATATATATATATATATATATATATATATATATATATATATGAAAATACACTTATTCATGGAATAACATTTATTATTAAATATTATTTCTACAAGTCAGAGCCATTCTGGTTTCTTTGTATATTCGTTCATCCTCTCCGCTATGTCTCTCTTTGTTTTACGTAATTTGGGACATATGTACAGTGGGATTGGATGGGCAGGTATGTAATCGAAACAACATGAACTCTGGTATCAGACCTCGTAAATCATTCTAAAGATGTGACCTCACTCTCAATAAATAATGGTGAAACCTTAGTAATGACCTTATATATATATATATATATATATATATATATATATATTCATTAATTTATATAGTTTATATATATATATATATTGTTAATTTATAAAGTTTATATATATATATATATATATATATATATATATGCATGATATATTCTGGTCGAATAAGTTGGGTAATTAAATTTTTCATTACAAATATATCAATTTCGGAACTCTTCCCCGCCATTGTGGTTTTCTTTACACTTAATGTGACATTGCTTTGAACGCACGAGTATTATTACTTGAGAGCAAGAGATTAATGCGCTAATTTAATGAAATTCTGTTTCGATAGTGGTCCCATTGATTTCTAGTTGAAGAACTGTTTGGCTGCCAAACTGTGCTTAACCAGATTGCTTTCTTATGACATAAAGCAGTTATATGGGTAGTACAATTGTCAGCGAGTATATATTAGCTCAAACATAGAAATTAATTGATTTGGTTTAAGCAGAAAAACGGATCGGATAAATAGTACATGATTAATATATTGGTTTAGAATGTTAAGATAGAAGAAGCATAGCAATACACCATATCACAATGGGCTTAGAATGCCACAATTAATTGAAAATTGTGAATTTTATACGAACTATAAATGATAGCCACGAATGACAAAACACTAATTTCAGAGAAGGCAGTTCAGTTGTGACCAGAAGGATAAACCAAAGGCAGCATGAATAGAAAGTATAATCTCATGCAAATTCGTTTCGTGCTTACTGGCGACGCATCAGTAGAAGCCGGTATTACGCCATTTAACCACTATATATTTGGTTGAAGAATGTGGAATAATTGGACGGTACAATCTCCTAGACGAATGTGTACACCTGCAATAGTGAAGCTAACATCATATTAAGTCTATGACAATGCGACTTCAAAGCTAGCTCACACTATATAATATATATACCGAGTCTGTAAAGGTTACTAACACTATGGCTATTGTGTTAGTAACTGATACCAACATTATTGTACCGAAAAGGCACATGGTACTAACACCATATTTTCCGAGTCGGTACATGATACTAACCTGATCGATATCAATTTATGCTAAAGTTCACCCAAATTGAGAATTATCTTTCTGGTCACAACTGAACTAATTTGTTCCTAGGTTCGCAACACATAATACATACTTGCATATATATTAGATCTTCGCAACAAACAGTATTTAACTGTTATATTATGAATTGAATGATGTCATGCTTACCGCGAAATGTGATAATTGATATCGATCAAGGCCAGAGTGTATGGATTTACTGGAGTAACGGGTGTTCAGAAATTGTTGTAATTCTCAATTTCGGTGAACTTTAGCATAAATTGATATCCATCAGGTTGGTATCATGTACCGACTCGGAAACCATAATGTTAGTATCCGGTACTCATCGATTTCAAAAATGGTATCAGTTACTAACACAATGGCCATAGTGTTAGTATCCGGTACTCATCGATTTCAAAAAAGGTATCAGTTACTAACACAATGGCCATAGTGTTAGTATCCTTTACAGACTCGGTATATATATTATAGTGTGAGTTAGCATTGAAGTCGCATTGTCGTTGACTTTAGATTATGTTAGCTTCACTATTACAGGTTTACACACTCGTCTAGGAGATTGTACCGTCCTATTATTCCACATTCTTCTACCAAATATATAGTGGTTAAAGGGCGTAATACCGGCTCCTACTGATGAGTCGCCAGTAAGCACGAAACGAATGTGCATGATATTATACTTTCCGTTCATGCTGCCTTTGGTTTATCCTTCTGGTCACAACTGAACTAATTTGTTACTAGGTTCGCAACACCTAATACATACTTGCATACATATTAGGTCTTCGCAACAAACGGTATTTAAAGGCAGTCTTTTACTTCAAGCCCGCAAACTTGATTTAAAGCATTGTTACCACCATCCGCGCAATCAATTATAGTCAGTTAAAACGTCAAAATTATTTGTAAACATATTAATAGAAAGTATTAAATATAATTGAATAAGAATAATTTAAATCGAGATTGCGATCAGGATAAAGACACCTGCCCCAGCTGTCAGTATAAACTAAGCATTTTTTAATGTAGAAAAGGCAATCGATCCAGTAGCCCGGTTTCGTCCCTATAGGCAACTCTTCGCCTACTGTCTAGAATTTTCTGCGTATAGGGCTCGAACCACGGTACGTTACTTTAGGTGGAGCTCATATGGCAGCTAGTTGGATTTAAAGATCAAAAAAAGAATCCTGAATCTTTCATTGTAGAACAGACACAACGCTACCTGGGGCAGTTGTTTTGCATTGCTTATTTATATAATTAAATGAACATTGGTTGCCGGGTGGTGATAACAATTATTTAAATCAAGGTTGCGATCTTGATATAAACACGCCTTATGGCAGTATAAAATTGGAATTATACAATGTAGAGAAGTCAGCTCATCAATTAGACTGGTTTCGTTCTTATTTGGAACCTATCACGTACTGCCCAGAAGTCGCCGCGGGCAGGGCTCGAAACTGGGCACGTTTGCTTCGGAATCTGGAGATTTAATCACTGAGCCAGTTCGTGATGAAATATATGCGAGACTATTAGTGTTAAGAGTTGCATTTCTAATTTTTCTTTCCGTATGAGTGCATTGTGGGTTGATCTTCGCTATTCAGTTTTCCGTCGTCCATTGATGAATTTCTAGGAAGGTCGAAAGCAGCAGCTCCTGACTTTCATTATATATATATATATAGAGAAGCTTTTGTGTGCATACTTATAAGGTCATGTATAATTTGAACATAATTATATGCATAAAATAAAAGCAATGAAGAAACTAGGGCTAAATAGACATACACGAATCTGGACACAACTATGTTGTGAAACAAAGTTTCATATCTATTATATAAATCGAGGTTGTGATTTTGATATAAACAACATTCTCATTAATATTTATATATGTACCATGCATACACAATCACTTAAACAATAATTGATTGCGCGGGTGGTGGTAGCAGTTCTTTAAATCAAGTTTGCGAGCTTGAAGTAAACAACAATCCCATTGTATTTAACCAGTCGTCGAACAACATAACAAAACTACCGCCAGCCGCAACGCACTGACGCGTTTCGACCTTCCATGATCATCATCAGAGTACGACGGCAAATTGACTATCGAGGATCAAACCGCATTGCATATATATTGAAATCATATATATAGAGCCGCATATCTAATTTTGCTTCCCATATATAAGCAATGCGGTTTAATCCTCGCTAGTCAGTTTGCCGTCGTACTCTGAAGATGACCATGGGAGGTCGAAACGCGTCAGTGCGTTGCAGCTGGTGGTAGTTTTGTCATGTTGTTCGACGACTGGTTAAATACAATGGAATTGGTGTTTGCTTCAAACTCGCAAACTTGATTTAAAGAATTACAAAATCACTAACCGTTTTCGTATATACATGTTCAATCGTATACCACTTCTCCAGGTAGCGTGGCGTCCGTTCTTTAATGACAGATTGGGGGTGTAAAATTTTTAACCTCATGTCTTAATAGATGCAATTTGGGCTCCATCTGAATGAAAGGCTAACTAAGGACATGAGTTTATATATAAATGACTATTTTATTTCGCATGCGACAGGGTGTCTGAGTGGTTTCAGATACAAACTACGAAGCTGACGTGCCCACATCAGGGCCCTATGCGGGGCAAATTCTGAACAGTACCTGAAGAGTTCTCAGTAAGGTCAACGCCTGTATACTGAATCAAATAAACAATAATTCATGGTGTGGGTGGTGGTAATAATAGGATTGGTGTTTACTTCCACGTCGAATACTGCATCAATTTCCCGTTCGACATTATATGACGTTTAGTTTATACTGACAAGTGTATATAAAAAATGAGTGGTATTTATATCAAGCTCGCAAGCATCATTTAAATAATAATAATAATAATAATAATAATAATAATAATAATAATAATAATAATAATAATAAGCACCGCCTGTGCAATGAATAATTGTTCAATTATATAAATGTCCAATTCAATATCTCTTCCACAGTGTAGCGTGGTGTCTGTCTTTTAATTACAAATTGGGGATGGCTAGTTGAGACTTTAGTTCTAAAGAGATATCATATACACTCTACATGAAATAAAGGCTAAGATAAAGCATGAGTTATTATATAACTGAAATTAGTGCGTAGCGTACAGGAGGATGTCACAGTTGTTAGAGTCACAGGCTCCAAAGCAGGCGCACCCAGATTCGAAAAAAATGTTCGTGACAAATTTTGGACAGTACTTGAAGCGTTCCAAAAAATAGCGAAACCTGTTAACTGGATGCAATGCATTTTCTACAATGTACGATGCTTAGTTTGTACTGATAAATTTTCATATAATTGGATTGGTATTAATATCAATCTCTAAGCCTTGATATATGTAAGATGGATTCGCCGTGTATTTTTCAGGGCAAGGATAGGCTAGTGCGTGAACTGTAAACCTCTTCACCACATGCACCTTGTCCTGAGCCCCAACTGCGGCAGTTCTTGCATGTATTTGATGAATTTATAATTGTCAATTTCAATTAAGCATTACCTAAGGCAGCGAAGGCAAATGATCTAGTAGACTGGTTTCGTCCTTGTTGCGCGGTCGTCAAGTATTGTCCAGAATTTGCCGCGGATGAAGCTCGAACTGGGGCATATTTGCTTCTGAACCTGGAACCCTCGCTACTGCGCCAACACTGTTACATGCTACACTCATTTTTAATTTATATATTAACTTTCGCATAGAATGCGATATTAACTGTGGGCTAATTCAGTCGCTAACTCGACGAATTGTAGACAAAAACATTTGTTCTTTATGCACCAAGCAGTACCATCAGAAGAAATCGGAAAACGGCTTACTCACATACTCGAGCTCCACGAATAACTAGAAAGAATACGAGGGCCATCAATAATTCTGATCTACTTGAGTGTCACACTGTAGAAGTCCATTCGACTATGCAGATCTTCGCATTTCTCTTAATGCTAACAAAACGTTATAATCATGAATGCTGACAAATTGTGTGGCCGGTATCTTTGTAGTTGAGACTACTAGGAATGAGAGTTCAATTTCTCTTTCTCAAAGCATTTATATATATATATATATAGATATATATATATATATATATATATATATATATATATATATATATATATATATATATATATTGAATCTTTCGACACATCAGTACTTGTAACTGATGGTAGTTTTGCTATGTTGAGCACCTGTTTAATAGGATAATTTTGTGATTATTTCAAATCCACAAACTTTTCTTAGATAATTGTTTCTCATCTTTATGCAATTCGTGCTGGCAAAGCTGCCTTGAATATTGGCATCCCGCCTAACTCTTAAACTGGTACATTATGGTGCCTTAGACAAAAATCAATATTTAAAACTGATTTGTAATGTTTAACTGTTTTTCTAAAGATGAGGAAAAATACCCATTACTATTAGTGGAAGGTGAAAATAAAATTTTGTCATAAATAAATTTCGTTTTACTTTTAAACGTATATCTCGTTTAAACTCATGATTGTACTTTTTTGTTTTAAATAACAGTGTCAATTAAGAACGATGATTTTGGTTGTACAAGATCGGGCAGTGAATATTCTTCAGCGTTGCTTGGTATTGGCACAACAAATATTAGTAGGTCGGAACAGAATTACCTCGAAAAGTACAGTGAAGTGTCATCCTTTCACCAGCCATACGTATGTGTATCAGTGGACCAACGCAATCTGCTCCCAAAAATGACTTCTCCTTGCTTAGACTGCAATCGCATCGATTCTCCAAACTATGCAAAATACCCCCATTACAATGTTGGCAATGGCAAAAGCGAGAATTTTGTTGATTCAAACTTTTTCGATTCAACAAACATGACAACCGATGAAGTGTTCTATCCAAAGAACTGCTCGTCTTCAAATATATGCCGAAGTTATGCAGTTTGTAAATCAGCATCATACAAGCCTCATCCGGAGATGCAAAATCACCGCTTCGATGGATATGGCATGCCATTCGTCCATGAGTCATCCTCTCCAGTTCACACGTGCGCCAGGCAGTCCAGTTCAGATCAATACATGGATACGTTTGTTAGGTATGAAGGCCAAGCTGAGTCGTTTTCAATATTAGAATCCAATAAACCAATTGACGAAAATGGCAAAGGATACTTTCAAATCAGTACCGAAGCTGAAACGCGAAGGGAATCGGGATATTTTTTGCATAATCAGACAGCAACTGATAGCACGTTTACAAGACCATATCAACATTATCCAATAGCAAAGTTAGACAGCCTTGGCAACAACTCTCAGAATTACGGTGATTTATTCCATTTCAGAGATAATATCGAAACGAATAATGAAAGTCCAAATGATTTTCAAGTATATCCTTTCGTAAACGAATCTTTCATCCCTGCACGGTTTGCTGATAACTGTGAGTCGAGCCATTTATGCGATATTACAGGTGCGTCACAAGCTATTCGCCTACACCATACGAGCATCTTTGATAGTCAAAACAGTTTGAACAACATGTCTGGACGAACTAACTTTACAAATAAACAGCTCACTGAACTGGAAAAAGAGTTCCATTTTAACAAATACCTGACTCGAGCAAGACGCATAGAGATAGCCACTGACTTAGGCCTCACAGAAACACAAGTAAAGATCTGGTTCCAAAATCGAAGAATGAAACAAAAAAAGCGACTAAAGGCTGGAGGCTTTATTCCAACTAGAGAAGCAGTTGATTTGTCGTCACCTCAAGTAGAAAAGGCAGATGGCTGTAGCGTTGCTCTATCTGCCGCTACAATAACAGCACCATCGATCTTAACATCGTCAAATCAAAACCAGCCCAAACTTGCCAGCACATCCTTATCTTTATCCTCGTCTGAACCTCTTGTACTTTCATCCATTTCACCACTTACTTGTTCATCACCAATGTCGGCCTACAGTTCAATGGACAGTAGTCAGTTTTCTAGTACATCTGCATTATGGCAGTGCAAATCCCCGTACTCAACAGCACATTCCTCTTTTAATTTACCTTTAGAGTATAATTTCTGCTCATCTTCACTACCCTCACCACCATCTACAGCAGCATTTCCGATTTTGGCGGCAAACAATTCGTCATTTTCTTCTATCTTATTGTTTGCATCCTCTCCATCCTTGACATCATCATCATCATCATCAATATCATCCTCATGCTCATCTTAAGTATCAGCACCATCATCACCGCGAATGATAATATCGTCGTTGGCGAAAACTGATTTATCAGTTAACGTGAGTTCAATAGATGGAGTTGATTGTTCTGAAAATGACGAATGAGGGGAATCTGACATTTGTTTCTAAACAGGACGAGACGAGATTTCAGGCGGAAATAATAATAATCAATATTTTAATTAACACATAAATGTTCATTTGCTGATGAGCAAAGTTTCGTAATCAACCAACTGATAACATTAATTATAATCAGGCGGACGCGATGTGATGCAATTTTTTTGTAATAAAAAATTCATTTCTTGGATTATTTTTCAATTAAACCGCAATAGTAACCCTATTGTTACTTATTAATGCTCCAAATTAAATTCTATTCCAACGGGATTGTAATTTATTTAAAGCATTAGTACTTACGTTTGTCAGTATAAACTAAGAATTGTATAGTGTTGAAAAGAGCAATTCATTCAGTAGACCGACTTCGTCCTATTTTGGAACCCATCATGCACTGGCCAGAATTTCCCGCCGACATGGTTCGAACCTGGCAACGTCTGCATCGGAATCTGGAGCTCAAACTACTGAGCCACCATGCCGCACACTACACTACACACCAATTTCAGTTATATACAAACTAATGTAACTTGGTTAGTCTATTTTTCCTTTAGGTGGAGCTCATATGGCGTTTATTTAGACACGAAGTTCCAACTAACCATCCCAAATCTGTCATTACTGAACAGACACCACACTAAATGGGGAAGTGGTATTGAAATGAAAATTGATACAATTAAACGAAAATTGACTGTGCGGGCGGTGATAACAATTATTGTAATCAGGGCTGCGAACTTGATATAGGCACCTGTCCCATTAATTACCTACATATATCAGTATAAATAAGAATTTTATAGTGTAGAAAACGCAATTCATCCAGTAAACACCGATCGCATTGTATTTAACCAGTCGTCGAACAACATAACAAAACTACCGCCAGTCGCAAAGTACTGACGCGTTTCGACCTTCCATGATCATCATCAGAGTACGACAGCAAAATGACTAGCAAGAATAAAACCGCATTGCATATGTATATGGAAAACAAAATTAGATATGCGGCTCTCACCACCCGCACAATCAATTATTGTTAAATTCATCCAGTTGACCGGTTTCGACATTATTGGGAACTCATAACTTACTGGCTAGAATTTGCCGCGGACAGGGCAAGAACCTAGGAACGTCTGCTTCTGAATCTGGTGCTCTAACCCATGAACCAACCTGCCGCACAATAAGTCATTTATTTGTATGCAAACGTTAAGCTGTATATATCTCGTATGATATCCTTTAATTTACTCATTAACTTTTTAGTAGCTTTGAAAATTTGGCTTTCGTCTCCATCTGATGAGAACTAAAGAAGGTCTAAACGTGTAACTAAATCCAAATAAGACTAAAGACTAGTTTAAATTGGCGCTCATTTTTAATCTGCTAACTTAATTTAAACTTCGTTTGTTTTAAACCAAAAAAATTGAAATAATTCTTCGTCTTCATTTGGACAGTTGCGTTGTCCTTTATCTATAGCACACGAATGTTTTGTAGTATATATATATATATATATATATATATATATATATATATATATATATATATATTTGCTATAAATTTAGTCAATATATTCTAAATTTTGTATAAAGAAGCAAATGCAATTTATTAATTTGACTTGTTTTTCTTCCTATTGTGAACTCATCAAGTATTGTCATAATTTTCCCTGATCAAGGAATGTTTCCTTTTAAATCATGACCAATTCACTGGGTACCACGTCTGCCGCATGACACACACACACGCAAACAATTTTCAGTTAAACATAAACTTCTATAAAGTGAAAATTGATGTCAGATATGCTCCACCTGAAATAAAACCCAAAACAAATGTAAATTGGCATATAATTTAAAATTGCGTGTAGAGTTCGACAGGGTTTGCGCAGTGGATGTTTGCAAGAATACAAAATAAATCTAACTCGATTTGAGCCCCGATTGCGGCACATTCAGGTAAGTAATTAACGAGTTCACCAGTAAGAAAAGAACCGAACAGCATGATGAATTGCCTTTGCTAGCTTATGCAACATTAATTTGATAATAATTAAAACGTAAATATACACACACACACACACATATATATATATATACACACATATATATATATATATATATATATATATATATATATATATATATATATATATGAAATGATGTTTGCTCCTCTCGCTAGCCAGTTTGCCGTCGTACTCCGATGATGATCATGGAACGGTCGAAAGCGCGTCAGTGCGTTGCGAGCTGGCGGTAGTTTTGTTATGTTGTTCAATGACTGGTTAAATACAATGGGATTGGTGTTTACTTCAAGCTCGCAAACTTGATTTAACGAATTGTTTCCACCACCCGTGCAATCAATTATTGCTTTAATTGTATTGTCTATATATGTGTGTGGCGAAAGCTACAAACAGCTTAATGTTCGTGACTGCATAGAAATTGTGCAGCCGACATTTCCAGTCACGTTCAATGTATGCAAGACTACTAGAGGTGAGAGCCGCATATCTGATTTTGCTTTCCATATTCTATATGCAATGCGGTTTGATCCTCGCTATCCAGTTTGCCGTCGTACTCCGATGATGATCATGGAAGGTCGAAACGCGTCAGTGCGTTGCGGCTGGCGGTAGTTCTGCTATGTTGTTCGACGACTGGTTAAATACAATGGGATTGGTGTTTACTTCAAGCTCGCAAACTTGATTTAAAGAGTTATTTATGTATGCAAGACTGCTAGAGGTGAGAGCCGCATATCTTAATTTATTTATTATGTCGGTGATTGCAGACTCATCCTACTGTGAATACCCAAACACCAACCACAGTACAGAAGTAAAGGTTGCGTATTCATCTATACATTACAGTTCCATATTTTATTCATAATTCTCAAATCATTTCATTTTTGTGGCCAGGTATTTTGATCTCATGGCAGAAGATAATTCTAGAGCCCCTATGCGGTGATTGGGATCAACTTTTATTTATGTATATACCTAAATAATTTGCAATTATGTATTGGGTTTTGCGAATCTAGCAACAAATTAGTATTGGGTATTGACATAATAGCCATAGCGCTGGTAGCATTTACAGACTCGGTATATATATTATATAGAGTGAGTTAGCGTTAAAGTCGCATTGTCGTAGACTTTATATGATGTTAGCTTCACTACTGCAGGTTTACAAATTCGTCTAGGAGATTGTACCGTCCTATTATCCAACATTCTTCACCCAAATATATAGTGGTTAAAGGGCGTAAAACTGGCTCCTACAGATGAATCGCCAGTAAGCACGAAAAGAATGTGCATAAGATTATATTTTCAGTTCATCCTGTCTTTGGTTAACCCTTCGGGTCATAATTTAACCAATTTGGAACTAGGTTAGCAACACCTAATACATACATGCATATATATATATATTAGTATCTAACTTTTAAATAATGTTTGTTGCGGAGAACTAATATATATGCATGTATGTATTAGATGTGACGAACCTAGTAACAAATTAGTTCTGTTGTGACCAGAAGGATACATCAAAGACAGCATGAACAGAAAGTATAATCTCATGCAAATTCGTTTCGTGCTTACTGGCGACTCATCAGTAGGAGCCGGTATTACGCCCTTTAATCACTATATATTTGTAAGAGGAATGTTGGAAAATAGGACGGTACAATCTCCTAATTTGTTTTTGCTGTTTTATTTAAAGGGCTTCATTAATATGTAATAATTTTTCTGATTTTGCTTTATGTTGATTACACTACCATGTATATTGGAAGTATGGAAAATCATAAATAATAATTTATCAATCAAAAAAGTGAATAAAGCGTTATTTGAAGTAAAAATGAAAACTGTGTGCATATACGTGACATATATATTTCATAGATGATGCGTCAAATAACTTCGAATTAAATGCTCCTGAATTAAAATCTGGACCACGGCAGATTAAGCTACAACTATTGAGTATCAGCTAGAGGCAAAACCGATCTATTGGATGAATTGCATTTGGTATTTTGTCCGAGATTTAGTCTATGGCGTTAAATTAACTAAAATTAATTCCTAATGTTATGTCTTAACTCAAATTGCGGTCTCAATACTATTTAATAATGATCAAAATATTAATGAATTTTGTACACTAGAAATATATAAATTTGTAAATTTCCTGAAAATAATAGTTTCATTTTATTTAAGTGACAACTTTTCAAATTCGTTATTATCCCGGAATTAGCAACGTCTGCATTTCATTGCAAAAAGAAATTTATAATGTATTATTGGATTCTCAAAGTTGATTGAAAATACTAGATAGCAATTTCGCTATTTTTAACAATTATTAAACTTTAAATGAATCATTTATAACATTCATAATATTTAATTAGTCTATACTAAATAACCAGATGTATTTGCAGCTTTTAACTAAAAAATGAATGGGATTACATAACTAAGCAAAAATTCGTTGCGCTGGAAGTTATAATAATTATTTATGTAAAGTTTAAAAACTTGATATAAACAACAATCCCATTATATACATACATTTGTCAGTATAAACAAAATATTTTAGGTATTTATTGGTATGGTGTATATATCATGATCGCAACCTTGATTTAAATAATTTACATCACCGCCCGCGCAACAAATTTTTGTTTAATTACATAAATGTTTAATTCAATATCACTTCTCCAGGTAGCGTGGTGTCTGTTTGATAATGACAGATTTGATGTAGTTAGTTGGAACTTTATATCTAAAGGATGCCATATCGGCTCCAACTAAAATAAATTCTAACCAGAAATTAGTATATAAATGCATATTGTGTGTAGCGTGGAGCATGGTGGCTAAGTGGTCAGTGCAACAGATTCCGAAATAGACATACCTAGGTTCGAGCTCTGTTCGCAGCAATTTCTGGACAGTACGTGATAAGTTCCCAATCAGATTGAAACTGGTCTACTGGATGAGTTTCCTTTTCTACACTATACAATAGTCAATTTATACTTAAAAATCTATGTTTATAATATGACTGCCTTTTATATCAATATCGCAACCTTAATTTTAATAAATAAATAAATGATCTGTTGAAATAAATATTAATAACCTATAAATTTCGCTTCATTTATGAATAATGCATTCATTTATTGGACAATTTTGGCGTCTGATTTAATGTTTAATTGCTGGAACCAGAAAGGACACTTTCCATCTAATACCAACCCGAGAAATAATAACTGCACTTAACCAACTTTGAGAAAATTTTGGCGGTGAAATAAAGTTAGCTGTCTCTAACGAATCAGAAAAGATTGGCCGTAAATACCATTATGATATACAGCGATAGTTTTAATTCTAAAATCGGATAGTTATGAAATATATGCAAACGAGGAAGTGATAAAGGCAAAAAGGGAATTTCTCTGAATGGAAGAACCTACAGGGATCGCACACAAAGTAAGGCAGCCTGGACCTTTATACAACACAAGTAAGTTTAATATAAATAAATCGCAGGATGACGTCGGCACCCAAGCTCTCTGGAGATGCTTCACACTACCATGCAACAGATCTCCCGCAACACAAACAGTTAGAAATGACAGTGGCTCTGCAATGTTTACGCCTGGTTAAATACATTGAAATGGTCGTTTATCACATTTCGCAAACTTGTTTTAACTGACGGTTTGTTTTCTCTGTTGCACGACTGGTTAAAAATGTTGGATCTGTGTTTATCTCATGTTTACAAATATAATTTAAAGAATTGTCATTACCATCTGGCAATCCATGATTGTTTAATTCCATTTATCGCCGCTAACACGGAAACGCGCGGATTGTTTTTATAGCAAGTGAGAGTTGCATAAATTAGTTTCAACGAGCCATTGTCTGCCATTAACATGATCAGTGTCAATGATCAAAACTTGGCAACACAAACTGGCTGGAGAATTTAAAACAATTTAACAGCCTGTTCAAATTGATGTGTTTAACACTTGTGTTCGCAGCACATGTTTATTTCGCAAATAAAGTAAGATAGTACAATTCCATTTAATATACTATGCTATAAATTGAGGCTATTAATCAGTTTACACGCATGCCTGTTGACAAAGCCTTCGGTTTTCACTGTGCTCTCGTCGATAGTAACCACCTATCATTCATCATAACTAAAATTCATTAAAAATTCTCAAATGTGGAACAAATATTTTAAACTCAATTTAAATGATCAATATTTTGCGCATGTCGTCGGAGTGGTAATGGGTAATCCATTAAGGAAACTACGAGCTGATGACTATTTGTTTTATCTAGAAGCATAAATACTAAAACCACTTTTAATGTCAAACGCAATGTCTTTTCTTAATTTACTTTTCTAATTTCCCAAGAGAGAAATTTAATGTGCAATGTATCATATGCGATAAAGGACAATCTGTTCTGTAGAATTTCGATGCCAAGAACTGGCCGTGCTTTAAACATGTTTATTAGAGAATGAATATCTCATCCGATTAGTTGAAGCAAATATGAAGATTTAACAATGACAAATAATCAATCAGGCTTTACCAGACAAAAAGACGATATATGGCAGTATGCCTGATAAATGTGATGCAACACCATAAATATTTACTCGAAGAATAAGAAAAGATGAGACTTCTCGGACGCCTAGTACACAAAAAACGCCAGCTAAACGTAAATGTAAAAAAGCAGGCTGCAACTGAATAGTTCAAAATTGCTCATTTGTACAAATGTCGAAGCTGCTCAGTGCGAAAGAGAATTAATTTGCCTACAGTTCACTGTGCCCCGTTTCACTGATTCCTCTTTTCATATCTTTCAATTAAAGAATATGTTGTGCTGAAAAGTAAATAAAATTGCTTAGATTTGCTGTGACAACGACAGATATAGACACAGTAAGAGTTAAATACGTACTGCAGGTGAAACATTTTGCGCTATTGTTTTATATTATTGGTTTTAAGATAATATTTTGGAAGAAATTTTTTATCATTCAGTTACGCAACTTTGTTTCTTATGAATTTCTGTGATTCCATCTCACTACCAAAAAAATTTCCCCAACTGTACATTCCAAGTCATCATGATTTTTGCATATATTTCGGGCTCCAATTACGGAGCCCTTTTTCAATGCCAAACACATCACACACTTAGTTGACAATCAATATGTCAAGTGGAAATATTAATTTAAACCGTCTCATTTATACTTGATTTTAGATCTCTTAAGCATAACGTTTTTTTATAAAAATGTTAGGAAAGTGTATTTTAAATTGGTTTGTGTATGTGTCTACATGTATACACTCTTCGCAATGAGATTACAGTGATATAATGACAATTAATGACAACTCACTAGATAAGCGTACGTCATGCCTGTGTGTATGTGTTCCTGTTTGTTTTGAATTGAGGAGTAATCAGTTAATGCAAGTGTACACTCATCCCAGTGAAATTACAGCGATTTGGCAACATCTGACTATTCACTGGATAAGCGTGTTTGTGTGTATGTGCGTGAGCGTTTACTTAAAACTAAGAGCTAATCAGTTACATGTAATTACAGGCACGTGTAACGGTCATACAAGTAAAACTAAAATGATAACTGTCATTTCCTAGCTGCACACGTCAGACCTATTTTACACTCACTTTTCTAAATGAAGTAATTACGAGTGGCATTTCGGTGAGGAGGGGGAATGACACTATTAAAAATTGCCGGATAAAGAAGATACTAGTAATAGTGCAGAGAAAATAAAATAAAATAAACCTTGCCATCATGTATAGATAAATGTATGTTAAAGGCGCTACACTAACAACAAGTAATCAAGGATGAAATAATCAAAATAAATTAGGCGATATTGAATTAATCAATCTCCACCTCTGTAAGTTAATATCAGTCCAGTGTTCTTATTCTTTTACTTGAGCGAGTTTCTGATTCTGATTCTGATTCGTGCAATCTTCGTTTTCTACCATTATTTAGTGCTGTATTCCAAATAGGACCTAGTGATTTTTCTACGGCTGTTTCATTCATTATGTCATTTCTCGATTTAATTTCGATGGATTCTCTAATCAGTCTAGTCGATCTGCTACGGCTACAAATTGATATACGTCTGCACCCATCCCAATTAATTGTGTGTCCTGTCTCTACTGTATGGCGTGCAAGATCTGATCTATTAACATGGGCATACTTGCATGCGGTTTTATGTTCCCCTCTTCTAACCTTAATTGGGCGCATGGTTTCACCCACATACATCAAGTTACAGTCGTTACATGGAATTTCATATACTCCTGATGTGTCTAGCGGTTCTATTTTTTCCTTTTGGTTGAGAATTATAATACCTAGTGTAAGGGT